>CM070874.1:255872755-256104320 GCA_036365515.1 Torymus aiolomorphi
AAAATACTTTATATCATGGTTTTCCCTGTTTATTAAAGGATTCCAGGCAATTTTCACCATATACCAGGAAAATATTGGTAAAAACAGGCATTTTTCACCATATATTAGGAAAATATTTATAAAACAATGTATTTTATCGTAAACCCACGATATTTAGAGGATACCAATTATAAAAGACCATATTTCCAACTCAAGAAGAGAAAAAATACTTTATATCATGGTTTTCACCATATATTAGGAAAATATTTATAAAACAATGTATTTTATCGTAAACCCACGATATTTAGAGGATACCAATTATAAAAGACCATATTTCCAACTCAAGAAGAGAAAAAATACTTTATATCATGGTTTTCCCTGTTTATTAATGGATTTCAGGCACTTTTCACCATATACTAGGAAAATATTGGTAAAAACAGGCATTTTTCACCATATATTAGGAAAATATTTATAAAACAGTGTATTTTATCGTGAACCCACGATATTTAGAGGATACCAATTATAAAAGACCATATTTCCAACTCAAGAAGAGAAAAAATACTTTATATCATGGTTTTCCCTGTTTATTAAAGGATTCCAGGCACTTTTCACCATATACTAGGAAAATATTGGTAAAAACAGGCATTTTTCACCATATATTAGGAAAATATTTATAAAACAATGTATTTTATCGTAAACCCACGATATTTAGAGGATACCAATTATAAAAGACCATATTTCCAACTCAAGAAGAGAAAAAATACTTTATATCATGGTTTTCCCTGTTTAATAAAGGATTCCAGGCACTTTTCACCATATACTAGGAAAATATTGGTAAAAACAGGCATTTTGACCTTATATTAGGAAAATATTTATAAAACAATGTATTTTATCGTAAACCCACGATATTTAGAGGATACCAATTATAAAAGACCATATTTCCAACTCAAGAAGAGAAAAAATACTTTATATCATGGTTTTCCCTGTTTATTAAAGGATTGCAGGCTGTTTTCACCATATACTAGGAAAATATTGGTAAAAACAGGCATTTTCACCATATATTAGGAAAATATTTATAAAACAATGTATTTTATCGTGAACCCACGATATTTAGAGGATACCAATTATAAAAGACCATATTTCCAACTCAAGAAGAAAAAAATACTTTATATCATGGTTTTCCCTGTTTATTAAAGGATTCAGGCACTTTTCACCATATACTAAGAAAATATTGGTAAAAACAGGCATTTTTCACCATATATTAGGAAAATATTTATAAAACAATGTATTTTATCGTAAACCCACGATATTTGGAGGATACCAATTATAAAAGACCATATTTCCAACTCAAGAAGAGAAAAAATACTTTATATCATGCTTTTTCCTGTTTATTAAAGGATTCCAGGCACTTTTCACCATATACTAGGATAATTTTGAAAAAAACAGGAATTTTCACCATATATTAGGAAAATATTTATAAAACAATGTATTTTATCGTGAACCCACGATATTTAGAGGATACCAATTATAAAAGACCATATTTCCAACTCAAGAAGAGAAAAAATACTTTATATCATGGTTTTCCCTGTTTATTAAAGGATTCCAGGCACTTTTCACCATATACTAGGAAAATATTGGTAAAAACAGGCATTTTTCACCATATATTAGGAAAATATTTATAAAACAATGTATTTTATCGTGAACCCACGATATTTAGAGGATACCAATTATAAAAGACCATATTTCCAACTCAAGAAGAAAAAAATACTTTATATCATGGTTTTCCCTGTTTATTAAAGGATTCAGGCACTTTTCACCATATACTAGGAAAATATTGGTAAAAACAGGCATTTTTCACCATATATTAGGAAAATATTTATAAAACAATGTATTTTATCGTGAACCCACGATATTTAGAGGATACCAATTATAAAAGACCATATTTCCAACTCAAGAAGAAAAAAATACTTTATATCATGGTTTTCCCTGTTTATTAAAGGATTCAGGCACTTTTCACCATATACTAGGAAAATATTGGTAAAAACAGGCATTTTCACCATATATTAGGAAAATATTTATAAAACAATGTATTTTATCGTGAACCCACGATATTTAGAGGATACCAATTATAAAAGACCATATTTCCAACTCAAGAAGAAAAAAAAAAAACTTTATATCATGGTTTTCCCTGTTTATTAAAGGATTCAGGCACTTTTCATATATAGGAAAATATTGGTAAAAACAGCATTTTCACCATATATTAGGAAAAAATATTTATAAAACAATGTATTTTATCGTAAACCCACGATATTTAGAGGATACCAATTATAAAAGACCATATTTCCAACTCAAGAAGAGAAAAAAAAATACTTTATATCATGGTTTTCCCTGTTTATTAAAGGATTCAGGCACTTTTCAGCATATACTAGGAAAATATTAGTAAAAAGAGGCATTTTTCACCATATATTAGCAAAATATTTATAAAACAATGTATTTTATCGTAACCGAACGATATTTAGATTATAACAATTATAAAAGACCATATTTCCAACTCAAGAAGAAAAAAATACTTTATATCATGGTTTTCCCTGTTTATTAAAGGATTCAGGCACTTTTCACCATATACTAGGAAAATATTGGTAAAAACAGGCATTTTTCACCATATATTAGGAAAATATTTATAAAACAATGTATTTTATCGTAAATCCACGATATTTAGAGGATACCAATTATAAAAGACCATATTTCCAACTCAAGAAGAAAAAAAATACTTTATATCATGTTTCCCTGTTTATTAAAGGATTCCAGGCACTTTTCACCATATACTAGGAAAATATTGGTAAAAACAGGCATTTTTCACCATATATTAGGAAAATATTTATAAAACAATGTATTTTATCGTGATCCCACGATATTTAGAGGATACCAATTATAAAAGACCATATTTCCAACTCAAGAAGAAAAAAAAAATACTTTATATCATGGTTTTTCCTGTTTCTTAAAGGATTACAGGCACTTTTCACCATATACTAGGAAAATATTGGTAAAAACAGGCATTTTTCACCATATATTAGGAAAATATTTATAAAACAATGTATTTTATCGTGAACCCACGATATTTAGAGGATACCAATTATAAAAGACCATATTTCCAACTCAAGAAGAAAAAAATACTTTATATCATGGTTTTCCCTGTTTATTAAAGGATTCAGGCACTTTTCACCATATACTAGGAAAATATTGGTAAAAACAGGCATTTTTCACCATATATTAGGGAAAATATTTATAAAACAATGTATTTTATCGTGAACCCACGATATTTAGAGGATACCAATTATAAAAGACCATATTTCCAACTCAAGAAGAGAAAAAAATACTTTATATCATGGTTTTCCCTGTTTATTAAAGGATTCAGGCACTTTTCACCATATACTAGGAAAATATTGGTAAAAACAGGCATTTTTCACCATATATTAGGAAAATATTTATAAAACAATGTATTTTATCGTGAACCCACGATATTTAGAGGATACCAATTATAAAAGACCATATTTCCAACTCAAGAAGAGAAAAAAAAAAATACTTTATATCATGGTTTTCCCTGTTTATTAAAGGATTCAGGCACTTTTCACCATATACTAGGAAAATATTGGTAAAAACAGGCATTTTCACCATATATTAGGAAAATATTTATAAAACAATGTATTTTATCGTGAACCCACGATATTTAGAGGATACCAATTATAAAAGACCATATTTCCAACTCAAGAAGAGAAAAAAATACTTTATATCATGGTGGTTTTCCCTGTTTATTAAAGGATTCAGGCACTTTTCACCATATACTAGGAAAATATTGGTAAAAACAGGCATTTTTCACCATATATTAGGAAAATATTTATAAAACAATGTATTTTATCGTGAACCCACGATATTTAGAGGATACCAATTATAAAAGACCATATTTCCAACTCAAGAAGAAAAAAATACTTTATATCATGGTTTTCCCTGTTTATTAAAGGATTCAGGCACTTTTCACCATATACTAGGAAAATATTGGTAAAAACAGGCATTTTTCACCATATATTAGGAAAATATTTATAAAACAATGTATTTTATCGTGAACCCACGATATTTAGAGGATACCAATTATAAAAGACCATATTTCCAACTCAAGAAGAAAAAAAAAATACTTTATATCATGGTTTTCCCTGTTTATTAAAGGATTCAGGCACTTTTCACCATATACTAGGAAAATATTGGTAAAAACAGGAATTTTCACCATATATTAGGAAAATATTTATAAAACAATGTATTTTATCGTGAACCCACGATATTTAGAGGATACCAATTATAAAAGACCATATTTCCAACTCAAGAAGAGAAAAAATACTTTATATCATGGTTTTTCCTGTTTATTAAAGGATTACAGGCACTTTTCACCATATACTAGGAAAATATTGGTAAAAACAGGCATTTTTCACCATATATTAGGAAAATATTTATAAAACAATGTATTTTATCGTAAATCCACGATATTTAGAGGATACCAATTATAAAAGACCATATTTCCAACTCAAGAAGAAAAAAAATACTTTATATCATGTTTCCCTGTTTATTAAAGGATTCCAGGCACTTTTCACCATATACTAGGAAAATATTGGTAAAAACAGGCTTTTTCACCATATATTAGGAAAATATTTATAAAACAATGTATTTTATGGTGAACCCACGATATTTAGAGGATACCAATTATAAAAGACCATATTTCCAACTCCAGAAGATAAAAAATACTTTATATCATGGTTTTCCCTGTTTATTAAAGGATTCCAGGCACTTTTCACCATATACTAGGAAAATATTGGTAAAAACAGGCTTTTTCACCATATATTAGGAAAATATTTATAAAACAATGTATTTTATGGTGAACCCACGATATTTAGAGGATAGCAATTATAAAAGACCATATTTCCAACTCCAGAAGAAAAAAAAATACTTTATATCATGGTTTTCCCTGTTTATTAAAGGATTCAGGCACTTTTCACCATATACTAGGAAAATATTGGTAAAAACAGGCATTTTTCACCATATATTAGGAAAATATTTATAAAACAATGTATTTTATCGTGAACCCACGATATTTAGAGGATACCAATTATAAAAGACCATATTTCCAACTCAAGAAGAGAAAAAAAAAACTTTATATCATGGTTTTCCCTGTTTATTAAAGGATTCAGGCACTTTTCACCATATACTAGGAAAATATTGGTAAAAACAGGCATTTTTCACCATATATTAGGAAAATATTATAAAACAATGTATTTTATCGTGAACCCACGATATTTAGAGGATACCAATTATAAAAGACCATATTTCCAACTCAAGAAGAAAAAAAAAATACTTTATATCATGGTTTTCCCTGTTTATTAAAGGATTCAGGCACTTTTCACCATATACTAGGAAAATATTGGTAAAAACAGGCATTTTTCACCATATATTAGGAAAATATTTATAAAACAATGTATTTTATCGTGAACCCACGATATTTAGAGGATACCAATTATAAAAGACCATATTTCCAACTCAAGAAGAAAAAAATACTTTATATCATGGTTTTCCCTGTTTATTAAAGGATTCCAGGCACTTTTCACCATATACTAGGAAAATATTGGTAAAAACAGGCATTTTTCACCATTTATTAGGAAAATATTTATAAAACAATGTATTTTATCGTAAACCCACGATATTTAGAGGGTACCAATTATAAAAGACCATATTTCCAACTCAAGAAGAGAAAAAATACTTTATATCATGGTTTTCCCTGTTTATTAAAGGATTCAGGCACTTTTCACCATATACTAGGAAAATATTGGATAAAACAGGCACTTTTCACCATATATTAGGAAAATATGTATAAAACAATGTATTTTATCGTGAACCCACGATATTTAGAGGATACCAATTATAAAAGATCATATTTCCAACTCAAGAAGAGAAAAAAATACTTTATATCATGGTTTTCCCTGTTTATTAAAGGATTCAGGCACTTTTCACCATATACTAGGAAAATATTGGTAAAAACAGGCATTTTCACCATATATTCGGAAAATATTTATAAAACAATGTATTTTATCGTGAACCCACGATATTTAGAGGATACCAATTATAAAAGACCATATTTCCAACTCAAGAAGAGAAAAAATACTGTATATCATGGTTTTCCCTGTTTATTAAAGGATTCCAGGCACTTTTCACCATATACTAGGAAAATGTTGGTAAAAACAGGCATTTTTCACCATATATTAGGAAAATATTTATAAAACAATGTATTTTATCGTAAACCCACGATATTTAGAGGATACCAATTATAAAAGACCATATTTCCAATTCAAGAAGAGACAAAATACTTTATATCATGGTTTTCCCTGTTTATTAAAGGATTCCAGGCACTTTTCACCATATACTAGGAAAATATTGGTAAAAACAGGCATTTTTCACCATATATTAGGAAAATATTTATAAAACAATGTATTTTATCGTGAACCCACGATATTTAGAGGATACCAATTATAAAAGACCATATTTCCAACTCAAGAAGAGAAAAAATACTTTATATCATGGTTTTCCCTGTTTATTAAAGGATTCCAGGCACTTTTCACCATATACTAGGAAAATATTGGTAAAAACAGGCATTTTCACCATATATTAGGAAAATATTTATAAAACAATGTATTTTATCGTAAATCCACGATATTTAGAGGATACCAATTATAAAAGACCATATTTCCAACTCAAGAAGAGAAAAAATACTTTATATCATGGTTTTCCCTGTTTATTAAAGGATTCCAGGCACTTTTCACCATATACTAGGAAAATATTGGTAAAAACAGGCATTTTTCACCATATATTAGGAAAATATTTATATAACAATGTATTTTAACGTGAACCCACGATATTTAGAGGATACCAATTATAAAAGACCATATTTCCAACTCAAGAAGAGAAAAAATACTTTATATCATGGTTTTCCCTGTTTATTAAAGGATTCCAGGCACTTTTCACCATATACTAGGAAAATATTGGTAAAAACAGGCATTTTTCAACATATATTAGGAAAATATTTATAAAACAATGTATTTTATCGTAAACCCACGATATTTAGAGGATACCAATTATAAAAGACCATATTTCCAACTCAAGAAGAGGAAAAATACTTTATATCATGGTTTTCCCTGTTTATTAAAGGATTCCACGCACTTTTCACCATATACTAGGAAAATATTGGTAAAAACAGGCATTTTTCACTATATTAGGAAAATATTTATAAAACAATGTATTTTATCGTGAACCCACGATATTTAGAGGATACCAATTATAAAAGACCATATTTCCAACTCAAGAAGAAAAAAATACTTTATATCATGGTTTTCCCTGTTTATTAAAGGATTCCAGGCACTTTTCACCATATACTAGGAAAATATTGGTAAAAACAGGCATTTTTCACCATATATTAGGAAAATATTTATAAAACAATGTATTTTATCGTGAACCCACGATATTTAGAGGATACCAATTATAAAAGACCATATTTCCAACTCAAGAAGAGAAAAAATACTTTATATCATGGTTTTCCCTGTTTATTAAAGGATTTCAGGCACTTTTCACCATATACTAGGAAAATATTGGTAAAAACAGGCATTTTTCACCATATATTAGGAAAATATTTATAAAACAATGTATTTTATCGTAAACCCACGATATTTAGAGGATACCAATTATAAAAGACCATATTTCCAACTCAAGAGAAAAAATACTTTATATCATGGTTTTCCCTGTTTATTAAAGGATTCAGGCACTTTTCACCATATACTAGGAAAATATTGGTAAAAACAGGCATTTTTCACCATATATTAGGAAAATATTTATAAAACAATGTATTTTATCGTGAACCCACGATATTTAGAGGATACCAATTATAAAAGACCATATTTCCAACCCAAGAACAAAAAAAAAATACTTTATATCATGGTTTTCCCTGTTTATTAAAGGATTCAGGCACTTTTCACCATATACTAGGAAAATATTGGTAAAAACAGGCATTTTCACCATATATTAGGAAAATATTTATAAAACAATGTATTTTATCGTAACCCACGATATTTAGAGGATACCAATTATAAAAGACCATATTTCCAACTCAAGAAGAAAAAAATACTTTATATCATGGTTTTCCCTGTTTATTAAAGGATTCAGGCACTTTTCACCATATACTAGGAAAATATTGGTAAAAACAAGCTTATTCACCATATATTAGGAAAATATTTATAAAACAATGTATTTTATCGTGAACCCAAGATATTTAGAGGATACCAATTATAAAAGACCATATTTCCAACTCAAGAAGAAAAAAAATACTTTATATCATGGTTTTCCCTGTTTATTAAAGGATTCAGGCACTTTTCACCATATACTAGGAAAATATTGGTAAAAACAAGCTTATTCACCATATATTAGGAAAATATTTATAAAACAATGTATTTTATGGTGAACCCACGATATTTAGAGGATACCAATTATAAAAGACCATATTTCCAACTCAAGAAGAATAAAAAAAAAAATACTTTATATCATGGTTTTCCCCTGTTTATTAAAGGATTGCAGGCACTTTTCACCATATACTAGGAAAATATTGGTAAAAACAGGCATTTTTCACCATATATTAGGAAAATATTTATAAAACAATGTATTTTATCGTAAACCCACGATATTTAGAGGATACCAATTATAAAAGACCATATTTCCAACTCAAGAAGAGAAAAAATACTTTATATCATGGTTTTCCCCTGTTTATTAAAGGATTGCAGGCACTTTTCACCATATACTAGGAAAATATTGGTAAAAACAGGCATTTTTCACCATATATTACGAAAATATTTATAAAACAATGTATTTTATCGTATCGATAGAACCCATATTTAGAGGATACCAATTATAAAAGACCATATTTCCAACTCAAGAAGAAAAAAATACTTTATATCATGGTTTTCCCTGTTTATTAAAGGATTCAGGCACTTTTCACCATATACTAGGAAAATATTGGTATAAACAGGCATCTTTCACCATATATTAGGAAAATATTTATAAAACAATGTATTTTATCGTGAACCCACGATATTTAGAGGATACCAATTATAAAAGACCATATTTCCAACTCAAGAAGAGAAAAAAAACTTTATATCATGGTTTTCCCTGTTTATTAAAGGATTCCAGGCACTTTTCACCATATACTAGGAAAATATTGGTAAAAACAGGCATTTTTCACCATATATTAGGAAAATATTTATAAAACAATGTATTTTATCGTAAACCCACGATATTTGGATGATACCAATTATAAAAGACCATGTTTCCAACTCAAGAAGAGAAAAAATACTTTATATCATGGTTTTCCCTGTTTATTAAAGGATTTCAGGCACTTTTCACCATATACTAGGAAAATATTGGTAAAAACAGGCATTTTTCACCATATATTAGGAAAATATTTATAAAACAATGTATTTTATCGTGAACCCACGATATTTAGAGGATACCAATTATAAAAGAACATACTTCCAACTCAAGAAGAGAAAAAAAACATTATATCATGCTTTTCCCTGTTTATTAAAGGATTCAGGCACTTTTCACCATATACTAGGAAAATATTGGTAAAAACAGGCATTTTTCACCATATATTAGGAAAATATTTATAAAACAATGTATTTTATCGTAAACCCACGATATTTAGAGGATACCAATTATAAAAGACCATATTTCCAACTCTAGAATATAAAAAATACTTTATATCATGGTTTTCCCTGTTTATTAAATGATTCCAGGCACTTTTCACCATATACTAGGAAAATATTGGCAAAAACAGGCATTTTTCACCATATATTAGGAAAATATTTATAAAACAATGTATTTTATCAATGTATTTTATCGTAACCCACGATATTTAGAGGATACCAATTATAAAAGACCATATTTCCAACTCAAGAAGAGAAAAAAACTTTATATCATGGTTTTCCCTGTTTATTAAATGATTCCAGGCACTTTTCACCATATACTAGGAAAATATTGGCAAAAACAGGCATTTTTCACCATATATTAGGAAAATATTTATAAAACAATGTATTTTATCGTAAACCCACGATATTTAGAGATACCAATTATAAAGACCATATTTCCAACTCAAGAAGAGATAAAAAAAGACTATTTCCAACTCAAGAAGAAAAAAATACTTTATATCATGGTTTTCCTGTTTATTAAAGGATTCAGGCACTTTTCACCATATACTAGGAAAATATTGGTAAAAACAGGCATTTTTCACCATATATTAGGAAAATATTTATAAAACAATGTATTTTATCGTGAACCCACGATATTTAGAGGATACCAATTATAAAAGACCATATTTCCAACTCAAGAAGAGAAAAAAACTACTTTATATCATGGTTTTCCCTGTTTATTAAAGGATTCAGGCACTTTTCACCATATACTAGGAAAATATTGGTAAAAACAGGCATTTTCACCATATATTAGGAAAATATTTATAAAACAATGTATTTTATCGTAAACCCACGATATTTAGAGGATACCAATTATAAAAGACCATATTTCCAACTCAAGAAGAGAAAAAAAAATACTTTATATCATGGTTTTCCCTGTTTATTAAAGGATTCAGGCACTTTTCACCATATACTAGGAAAATATTGGTAAAAACAGGCATTTTTTAAACCATATATTAGGAAAATATTTATAAAACAATGTATTTTATCGTGAACCCACGATATTTAGAGGATACCAATTATAAAAGACCATATTTCCAACTCAAGAAGAGAAAAAATACTTTATATCATGGTTTTCCCTGTTTATTAAAGGATTCAGGCACTTTTCACCATATACTAGGAAAATATTGGTAAAAACAGGCATTTTTCACCATATATTAGGAAAATATTTATAAAACAATGTATTTTATCGTGAACCCACGATATTTAGAGGATACCAATTATAAAAGACCATATTTCCAACTCAAGAAGAAAAAAATACTTTATATCATGGTTTTCCCTGTTTATTAAAGGATTCAGGCACTTTTCACCATATACTAGGAAAATATTGGTAAAAACAGGCATTTTCACCATATATTAGGAAAATATTTATAAAACAATGTATTTTATCGTAAAACCCACGATATTTAGAGGATACCAATTATAAAAGACCATATTTCCACTCACTCAAGAAAAAAAAAAACTTTATATCATGGTTTTCCCTGTTTATTAAAGGATTCAGGCACTTTTCACCATATACTAGGAAAATATTGGTAAAAACAGGCATTTTTCACATATATTAGGAAAATATTTATAAAACAATGTATTTTATCGTAAACCCGATATATTTAGAGAGATACCAATTATAAAAGACCATATTTCCAACTCAAGAAGAAAAAAAAAACTTTATATCATGGTTTTCCCTGTTTATTAAAGGATTCAGGCACTTTTCACCATATACTAGGAAAATATTGGTAAAAACAGGCATTTTTCACCATATATTAGGAAAATATTTATAAAACAATGTATTTTATCGTGAACCCACGATATTTAGAGGATACCAATTATAAAAGACCATATTTCCAACTCAAGAAGAAAAAAATACTTTATATCATGGTTTTCCCTGTTTATTAAAGGATTCAGGCACTTTTCACCATATACTAGGAAAATATTGGTAAAAACAGGCATTTTCACCATTATTATTCATTTTCACCATATACTAGGAAAATATTTATAAAACAATATATTAGGAAAATATTTATAAAACAATTTTATCGTGAACCCACGATATTTAGAGGATACCAATTATAAAAGACCATATTTCCAACTCAAGAAGAAAAAAAAAATACTTTATATCATGGTTTTCCCTGTTTATTAAAGGTTTCAGGCACTTTTCACCATATACTAGGAAAATATTGGTAAAAACAGGCATTTTTCACCATATATTAGGAAAATATTTATAAAACAATGTATTTTATCGTAAACCCACGATATTTAGAGGATACCAATTATAAAAGACCATATTTCCGACTCAAGAAGAGAAAAAATACTTTATATCATGGTTTTCCCTGTTTATTAAAGGATTACAGGCACTTTTCACCATATACTAGGAAAATATTGGTAAAAACAGGCATTTTTTTTCCATATATTAGGAAAATATTTATAAAACAATGTATTTTATCGTGAACCCACGATATTTAGAGGATACCAATTATAAAAGACCATATTTCCAACTCAAGAAGAAAAAAAAATACTTTATATCATGGTTTTCCTGTTTATTAAAGGATTCAGGCACTTTTCACCATATACTAGGAAAATATTGGTAAAAACAGGCATTTTTCATATATTAGGAAAAATATTTATAAAATTTTATCGTGAATATTTATTTTATCGTATTTCCAACCCACGATATTTAGATCATGGATACCAATTATAAAAGACCATATTTCCAACTCAAGAAGAAAAAAATATTTATATCATGTATTTTCCCTGTTTATTAAAGGATTCATGGTTTTCTTTTCATTAAAGGATTCAGGCACTTTTCACCATATACTAGGAAAATATTGGTAAAAACAGGCATTTTTCACCATATATTAGGAAAATATTTATAAAACAATGTATTTTATCGTGAACCCACGATATTTAGAGGATACCAATTATAAAAGACCATATTTCCAACTCAAGAGGAAAAAAAATACTTTATATCATGGTTTTCCCTGTTTATTAAAGGATTCAGGCACTTTTCACCATATACTAGGAAAATATTGGTATAAACAGACTTTTCACACCATATATTAGGAAAATATATATAAAACAATGTATATTATGGTGAACTCACGATATTTAGAGGATACCAATTATAAAAGTCCATATTTCCAATTCACGAAGAGAAAAAATACTTTATATCATGGTTTTCCCTGTTTATTAAAGGATTCAGGCACTTTTCACCATATACTAGGAAAATATTGGTAAAAACAGGCATTTTTCACCATATATTAGGAAAAACAATATTTATAAATTTTATCGTAAACCCACGATATTTAGAGGATACCAATTATAAAAGACCATATTTCCAACTCAAGAAGAAAAAAAAATACTTTATATCATGGTTTTCCTGTTTATTAAAGGATTCAGGCACTTTTCACCATATACTAGGAAAATATTGGTAAAAACAGGCATTTTCACCATATATTAGGAAAATATTTATAAAACAATGTATTTTATCGTGAACCCACGATATTTAGAGGATACCAATTATAAAAGACCATATTTCCAACTCAAGAAGAAAAAAAAAAACTTTATATCATGGTTTTCCCTGTTTATTAAAGGATTCCAGGCACTTTTCACATATACTAGGAAAATATTGGTAAAAACAGGCATTTTCACCATATATTAGGAAAATATTTATAAAACAATGTATTTTATCGTAAACCCACGATATTTAGAGGATACCAATTATAAAAGACCATATTTCCAACTCAAGAAGAGAAAAAAAAACTTTATATCATGGTTTTCCCTGTTTATTAAAGGATTCAGGCACTTTTCACCATATACTAGGAAAATATTGGTAAAAACAGGCATTTTCACCATATATTAGGAAAATATTTATAAAACAATGTATTTTATCGTGAACCCACGATATTTAGAGGATACCAATTATAAAAGACCATATTTCCAACTCAAGAAGAAAAAAATACTTTATATCATGGTTTTCCCTGTTTATTAAAGGATTCAGGCACTTTTCACCATATACTAGGAAAATATTGGTAAAAACAGGCATTTTCACCATATATTAGGAAAATATTTATAAAACAATGTATTTTATCGTGAACCCACGATATTTAGAGGATACCAATTATAAAAGACCATATTTCCAACTCAAGAAGAGAAAAAATACTTTATATCATGGTTTTCCCTGTTTATTAAAGGATTCCAGGCACTTTTCAGCATATACTAAGAAAATATTGGTAAAAACAGGCATTTTTCACCATATATTAGGTAAATATTTATAAAACAATGTATTTTATCGTGAACCCACGATATTTAGAGATACCAATTATAAAAGACCATATTTCCAACTCAAGAAGAGAAAAAATACTTTATATCATGGTTTTCCCTGTTTATTAAAGGATTCAGGCACTTTTCACCATATACTAGGAAAATATTGGTAAAAACAGGCATTTTTCACCATATATTAGGAAAATATTTATAAAACAATGTATTTTATCGTGAACCCACGATATTTAGAGGATACCAATTATAAAAGACCATATTTCCAACTCAAGAAGAGAAAAAATACTTTATGTCATGGTTTTTCCTGTTTATTAAAGAATTCCAGGCACTTTTCACCATATACTAGGAAAATATATGGGTAAAAAGAGGCATTAGTCACCATATATTAGGAAAATATTTATAAAACAATGTATTTTATCGTGAACCCACGATATTTAGAGGATACCAATTATAAAAGACCATATTTCCAACTCAAGAAGAGAAAAAATACTTTATATCATGTTTCCCTGTTTATTAAAGGATTCCAGGCACTTTTCACCATATACTAGGAAAATATTGGTAAAAATAGGCATTTTTCACCATATATTAGGAAAATATTTATAAAACAATGTATTTTATCGTGAACCCACGATATTTAGAGGATACCAATTATAAAAGACCATATTTCCAACTCAAGAAGAAAAAAAAATACTTTATATCATGGTTTTCCCTGTTTATTAAAGGATTCAGGCACTTTTCACCATATACTAGGAAAATATTGGTAAAAACAGGCATTTTTTTCACCATATATTAGGAAAATATTTATAAAACAATGTATTTTATCGTGAAACCCACGATATTTAGAGGATACCAATTACCAATTATAAAAGACCATATTTCCAACTCAAGAAGAGAAAAAATACTTTATATCATGGTTTTCCCTGTTTATTAAAGGATCCAGGCACTTTTCACCATATACTAGGAAAATATTGGTAAAAACAGGCATTTTCACCATATATTAGGAAAATATTTATAAAACAATGTATTTTATCGTGAAACCCACGATATTTAGAGGATACCAATTATAAAGACCATATTTCCAACTCAAGAAGAAAAAAAATACTTTATATCATGGTTTTCCCTGTTTATTAAAGGATTCCAGGCACTTTTCACCATATACTAGGAAAATATTGGTAAAAACAGGCATTTTTCACCATATATTAGGAAAATATTTATAAAACAATGTATTTTATCGTAAAAAACCCACGATATTTAGAGGATACCAATTATAAAAGACCATATTTCCAACTCAAGAAGAAAAAAAATACTTTATATCATGGTTTTCCCTGTTTATTAAAGGATTCAGGCACTTTTCACCATATACTAGGAAAATATTGGTAAAAACAGGCATTTTTCACCATATATTAGGAAAATATTTATAAAACAATGTATTTTATCGTGAAACCCACGATATTTAGAGGATAACAATTATAAAAAACCATATTTTCAACTCAACAGGAAAAAAAAAACTTTATATCATGTTTTTCCCTGTTTATTAAAGGATTCCAGGCACTTTTCACCATATACTAGGAAAATATTGGTAAAAACAGGCATTTTTCACCATATATTAGGAAAGTATTTATAAAACAATGTATTTTATCGTGAACCCACGATATTTAGAGGATACCAATTATAAAAGACCATATTTCCAACTCCAGAAGACAAAAAATACTTTATATCATGGTTTTCCCTGTTTATTAAAGGATTCCAGGCACTTTTCACCATATAGTAGGAAAATATTGGTAAAAACAGGTATTTTTCACCATATATTAGGAAAATATTAAAAAACAATGTATTTTATCGTAAACCCACGATATTTAGAGGATACCAATTATAAAAGACCATATTTCCAACTCAAGAAGAGAAAAAATACTTTATATCATGGTTTTCCCTGTTTATTAAAGGATTCCAGGCACTTTTCACCATATACTAGGAAAATATTGGTAAAAACAGGCATTTTTCACCATATATTAGGAAAATATTTATAAAACAATGTATTTTATCGTGAACCCACGATATTTAGAGGATACCAATTATAAAAGACCATATTTCCAACTCAAGAAGAGAAAAAATACTTTATATCATGGTTTTCCCTGTTTATTAAAGGATTCCAGGGACTTTTCACCATATACTAGGAAAATATTGGTAAAAATAGGCATTTTTTTCCATATATTAGGAAAATATTTATAAAACAATGTATTTTATCGTGAACCCACGATATTTAGAGGATACCAATTATAAAAGACAATATTTCCAACTCAAGAAGAGAAAAAATACTTTATATCATGGTTTTCCCTGTTTATTAAAGGATTCCAGGCTTTTCACCATATACTAGGAAAATATTGGTAAAAACAGGCATTTTTTTTCACCATATATTAGGAAAATATTTATAAAACAATGTATTTTATCGTAACCCACGATATTTAGAGGATACCAATTATAAAAAAGACCATATTTCCAACTCAAGAAGAAAAAAAAAATACTTTATATCATGGTTTTCCCTGTTTATTAAAGGATTCAGGCACTTTTCACCATATACTAGGAAAATATTGGTAAAAACAGGCATTTTTCACCATATATTAGGAAAATATTTATAAAACAATGTATTTTATCGTGAACCCACGATATTTAGAGGATACCAATTATAAAAGACCATATTTCCAACTCAAGAAGAAAAAAATACTTTATATCATGGTTTTCCCTGTTTATTAAAGGATTCAGGCACTTTTCACCATATACTAGGAAAATATTGGTAAAAACAGGCATTTTTCACCATATATTAGGAAAATATTTATAAAACAATGTATTTTATCGTGAACACGATATTTAGAGGATACCAATTATAAAAGACCATATTTCCAACTCAAGAAGAGAAAAAAACTACTTTATATCATGGTTTTCCCTGTTTATTAAAGGATTCAGGCACTTTTCACCATATACTAGGAAAATATTGGTAAAAACAGGCATTTTTCACCATATATTAGGAAAATATTTATAAAACAATGTATTTTATCGTGAACCCACGATATTTAGAAGATACCAATTATAAAAGACCACATTTCCAACTCCAGAAGAAAAAAATACTTTATATCATGGTTTTCCCTGTTTATTAAAGGATTCAGGCACTTTTCACCATATACTAGGAAAATATTGGTAAAAACAGGCATTTTTACCATATATTAGGAAAATATTTATAAAACAATGTACTTTATCGTAAACCCACGATATTTAGAGGATACCAATTATAAAAGACCATATTTCCAACTCAAGAAGAGAAAAAATACTTTATATCATGGTATTCCCTGTTTATTAAAGGATTCCAGGCACTTTTCACCATATACTAGGAAAATATTGGTAAAAACAGGCGTTTTCACCATATATTAGTAAAATATTTATAAAACAATGTATTTTATCGTGAACCCACGATATTTAGAGGATACCAATTATAAAAGACCATATTTCCAACTCCAGAAGATAAAAAATACTTTATATCATGGTTTTCCCTGTTTATTAAAGGATTACAGGCACTTTTCACCATATACTAGGAAAATATTGGTAAAAACAGGCATTTTTCACCATATATTAGGAAAATATTTATAAAACAATGTATTTTATCGTAAATCCACGATATTTAGAGGATACCAATTATAAAAGACCATATTTCCAACTCAAGAAGAAAAAAAATACTTTATATCATGTTTCCCTGTTTATTAAAGGATTCCAGGCACTTTTCACCATATACTAGGAAAATATTGGTAAAAACAGGTATTTTTCACCATATATTAGGAAAATATTTATAAAACAATGTATTTTATCGTGAACCCACGATATTTAGAGGATACCAATTATAAAAGACCATATTTCCAACTCAAGAAGAGAAAAAATACTTTATATCATGGTTTTCCCTGTTTATTAAAGGATTCGAGGCACTTTTCACCATATACTAGGAAAATATTGGTAAAAACAGGCATTTTTCACCATATATTAGGAAAATATTTATAAAACAATGTATTTTATCGTGAACCCACGATATTTAGAGGATACCAATTATAAAAGACCATATTTCCAACTCAAGAAGAAAAAAAATACTTTATATCATGGTTTTTCCTGTTTATTAAAGGATTTCAGGCACTTTTCACCATATACTAGGAAAATATTGGTAAAAACAGGCATTTTTCACCATATATTAGGAAAATATTTATAAAACAATGTATTTTATCGTAAACCCACGATATTTAGAGGATACCAATTATAAAAGACCATATTTCCAACTCAAGAAGAAAAAAAATACTTTATATCATGTTTCCCTGTTTTCCCTGTTAAAGGATTCAGGCACTTTTCACCATATACTAGGAAAATATTGGTAAAAACAGGCATTTTTCACCATATATTAGGAAAATATTTATAAAACAATGTATTTTATCGTAAACCCACGATATTTAGAGGATACCAATTATAAAAGACCATATTTCCAACTCAAGAAGAGAAAAAAATACTTTATATCATGGTTTTCCCTGTATATTAAAGGATTCCAGGCACTTTTCACCATATACTAGGAAAATATTGGTAAAAACAGGCATTTGTCACCATATATTAGGAAAATATTTAGAAAACAATGTATTTTATCGTAAACCACGATATTTAGAGGATACCAATTATAAAAAAAGACCATATTTCCAACTCAAGAAGAAAAAAATACTTTATATCATGGTTTTCCCTGTTTATTAAAGGATTCAGGCACTTTTCACCATATACTAGGAAAATATTGGTAAAAACAGGCATTTTCACCATATATTAGGAAAATATTTATAAAACATGTATTTTATCGTTTATCGTGAACCCACGATATTTAGAGGATACCAATTATGAAAGACCATATTTCCAACTCAAGAAGAGAAAAAATACTTTATATCATGGTTTTCCCTGTTTATTAAAGGATTCGAGGCACTTTTCACCATATACTAAGAAAATATTGGTAAAAACAGGCATTTTTCACCATATATTAGGAAAATATTTATAAAACAATGTATTTTATCGTAAACCCACGATATTTAGAGGATACCAATTATAAAAGACCATATTTCCAACTCAAGAAGAGAAAAAATACTTTATATCATGGTTTTCCCTGTTTATTAAAGGATTCGAGGCACTTTTCACCATATACTAGGAAAATATTGGTAAAAACAGGCATTTTACACCATATATTAGGAAAATATTTATAAAACAATGTATTTTATCGTGAACCCTCGATATTTGGAGGATACCAATTATAAAAGACCATATTTCCAACTCACGAAGAGAAAAAAATACTCAAGAAGAAAAAAATATTTATATCATGGTTTCCCTGTTTATTAAAGGATTCAGGCACTTTTCACCATATACTAGGAAAATATTGGTAAAAACAGGCATTTTCACCATATATTAGGAAAATATTTATAAAACAATGTATTTTATCGTGAACCCACGATATTTAGAGGATACCAATTATAAAAGACCATATTTCCAACTCAAGAAGAAAAAAATACTTTATATCATGGTTTTCCCTGTTTATTAAAGGATTCAGGCACTTTTCACCATATACTAGGAAAATATTGGTAAAAACAGGCATTTTTCACCATATATTAGGAAAATATTTATAAAACAATGTATTTTATCGTGAACCCACGATATTTAGAGGATACCAATTATAAAAGACCATATTTCCAACTCAAGAAGAGAAAAAAATACTTTATATCATGGTTTTCCCTGTTTATTAAAGGATTCAGGCACTTTTCACCATATACTAGGAAAATATTGGTAAAAACAGGCATTTTTCACCATATATTAGGAAAATATTTATAAAACAATGTATTTTATCGTGAACCCACGATATTTAGAGGATACCAATTATAAAAGACCATATTTCCAACTCAAGAAGAAAAAAAACTTTTTATATCATGGTTTTCCCTGTTTATTAAAGGATTCAGGCACTTTTCACCATATACTAGGAAAATATTGGTAAAAACAGGCATTTTTCACCATATATTAGGAAAATATTTATAAAACAATGTATTTTATCGTAAACCCACGATATTTAGAGGATACCAATTATAAAACCCATATTTCCAACTCAAGAAGAAAAAAAAAATACTTTATATCATGGTTTTCCCTGTTTATTAAAGGATTCAGGCACTTTTCACCATATACTAGGAAAATATTGGTAAAAACAGGCATTTTCCATATATTATTAGGAAAATTTATAAAACAATGTATTTTATCGTGAACCCACGATATTTAGAGGATACCAATTATAAAAGACCATATTTCCAACTCAAGAAGAAAAAAACTTTATATTGGTTTCCCTGTTTATTAAAGGATTCATTTTTTTTCACCACCATAACTAGGAAAATATTGGTAAAAACAGGCATTTTTCACCATATATTAGGAAAATATTTATAAAACAATGTATTTTATCGTGAACCCACGATATTTAGAGGATACCAATTATAAAAGACCATATTTCCAACTCAAGAAGAAAAAAATACTTTATATCATGGTTTTCCCTGTTTATTAAAGGATTCAGGCACTTTTCACCATATACTAGGAAAATATTGGTAAAAACAGGCATTTTTCACCATATATTAGGAAAATATTTATAAAACAATGTATTTTATCGTAAATCCACGATATTTAGAGGATACCAATTATAAAAGACCATATTTCCAACTCAAGAAGAAAAAAAATACTTTATATCATGTTTCCCTGTTTATTAAAGAATTCAGGCACTTTTCACCATATACTAGGAAAATATTGGTAAAAACAGGTATTTTTCACCATATATTAGGAAAATATTTATAAAACAATGTATTTTATCGTGAACCCACGATATTTAGAGGATAACCATTATAAAATACCATATTTCCAACTCAAGAAGAGAAAGAATACTTTATATCAAGGTTTTCCCTGTTTGTTAAAGGATTCCAGGCACTTTTCACCATATACTAGGAAAATATCGGTAAAAACAGGCATTTTTCACCATATATTAGGAAAATATTTATAAAACAATGTATTTTATCGTGAACCCACGATATTTAGAGGATACCAATTATAAAGTCCATATTTCCAACTCAAGAAGAGAAAAAATACTTTATATCATGGTTTTCCCTGTTTATTAAAGGATTCGAGGCACTTTTCACCATATACTAGGAAAATATTGGTAAAAATAGGCATTTTTCACCATATATTAGGAAAATATTTATAAAACAATGTATTTTATCGTGAACCCACGATATTTAGAGGATACCAATTATAAAAGACCATATTTCCAACTCAAGAAGAGAAAAAATACTTTATATCATGGTTTTCCCTGTTTATTAAAGGATTCAGGCACTTTTCCATATACTAGGAAAATATTGGTAAAAACAGGCATTTTTCACCATATATTAGGAAAATATTTATAAAACAATGTATTTTATCGTAACCACGATATTTAGAGGAAATTATATTTCCAACTAAAACAAAAAAATGTCATGGTTTTCCCTGTTTAAAAGGATTCCCACTTTTCATATTTATTGAAAAACAGATACCATATTATTTATAAAACAATGTATTTTATCGTGAAAGACCATATTTCCAATTATAAAAGACCATATTTCCAACTCAAGAAGAAAAAAATACTTTATATCATGGTTTTCCCTGTTTATTAAAGGATTCAGGCACTTTTCACCATATACTAGGAAAATATTGGTAAAAACAGGCATTTTTCACCATATATTAGGAAAATATTTATAAAACAATGTATTTTATCGTAAACCCACGATATTTAGAGGATACCAATTATAAAAGACCATATTTCCAACTCAAGAAGAAAAAATACTTTATATCATGGTTTTCCCTGTTTATTAAAGGATTCAGGCACTTTTCACCATATACTAGGAAAATATTGGTAAAAACAGGCATTTTCAACATATATTAGGAAAATATTTATAAAACAATGTATTTTATCGTAAACCCACGATATTTAGGGGATACCAATTATAAAAGACCATATTTCCAACTCAAGAAGAGGAAAAATACTTTATATCATGGTTTTCCCTGTTTATTAAAGGATTCAGGCACTTTTCACCATATACTAGGAAAATATTGGTAAAAACAGGCATTTTCACCATATATTAGGAAAATATTTATAAAACAATGTATTTTATCGTGAACCCACGATATTTAGAGGATACCAATTATAAAAGACCATATTTCCAACTCAAGAAGAGAAAAAATACTTTATATCATGGTTTTCCCTGTTTATTAAAGGATTCAGGCACTTTTCACCATATACTAGGAAAATATTGGTAAAAACAGGCATTTTCACCATATATTAGGAAAATATTTATAAAACAATGTATTTTATCGTAAACCCACGATATTTAGAGGATACCAATTATAAAAGACCATATTTCCAACTCAAGAAGAGAGAGGATACCAATTATTTATTAAAGAAAATATCCAGGATACCACATTTATTTCCAACTCTCAAGAAAAAAAAATTTTTATATCATGGTTTTCCTGTTTAAAAGGATTCAGGCACTTTTCACCATATATATTGGTAAAAACAGGCATTTTTCACCATATATTAGGAAAATATTTATAAAACAATTTTTATCGTGTTATTTAAAGGATACCAATTATAAAAGACCATATTTCCAACTCAAGCAGAGAAAAAATACTTTATATCATGGTTTTCCCTGTTTATTAAAGGATTCCAGGCACTTTTCACCATATACTAGGCAAATATTGGTAAAAACAGGCATTTTCACCATATATTAGGAAAATATTTATAAAACAATGTATTTTAACGTAAACCCACGATATTTAGAGGATACAAATTATAAAAGACCATATTTCCAACTCAAGAAGAGAAAAAATACTTTATATCATGGTTTTCCCTGTTTATTAAAGGATTCCAGGCACTTTTCACCATATACTAGGAAAATATTGGTAAAAACAGGCATTTTTCACCATATATTAGGAAAATATTTATAAAACAATGTATTTTATCGTAAACCCACGATATTTAGAGGATACCAATTATAAAAGACCATATTTCCGACTCAAGAAGAGAAAAAATACTTTATATCATGGTTTTCCCTGTTTATTAAAGGATTCCAGGCTCTTTTCACCATATACTAGGAAAATATTGGTAAAAACAGGCATTTTCACCATATATTAGGAAAATATTTATAAAACAATGTATTTTATCGTGAACCCACGATATTTAGAGGATACCAATTATAAAGACCATATTTTCAACTCAAGAAGAAAAAAAATACTTTATATCGTGGTTTTCCCTGTTTATTAAAGGATTCAGGCACTTTTCACCATATACTAGGAAAATATTGGTAAAAACAGGCATTTTCACCATATATTAGGAAAATATTTATAAAACAATGTATTTTATGGTGAACCCACGATATTTAGAGGATACCAATTATAAAAGACCATATTTCCAACTCAAGAAGAAAAAAAATACATTATATCATGGTTTTCCTGTTTATTAAAGGATTCAGGCACTTTTCACCATATACTAGGAAAATATTGGTAAAAACAGGCATTTTCACCATATATTAGGAAAATATTTATAAAACAATGGATTTTATGGTGAACCCACGATATTTAGAGGATATCAATCATAAAAGTCCATATTTCCAACTCAAGAAGACAAAAAATACTTCACATCATGGTTTTCCCTGTGTATTAAAGGATTCAGGCACTTTTCACCATATACTAGGAAAATATTGGTAAAAACAGGCATTTTTTTTCACCATATATTAGGAAAATATTTATAAAACAATGTATTTTATCGTAAACCCACGATATTTAGAGGATACCAATTATAAAAGACCATATTTCCAACTCAAGAAGAGAAAAAATACTTTATATCATGGTTTTCCCTGTTTATTAAAGGATTCAGGCACTTTTCACCATATACTAGGAAAATATTGGTAAAAACAGGCATTTTCACCATATATTAGGAAAATATTTATAAAACAATGTATTTTATCGTGAAACCCACGATATTTAGAGGATACCAATTATAAAAGACCATATTTCCAACTCAAGAAAAAAAATACTTTATATCATGGTTTTCCCTGTTTATTAAAGGATTCAGCACTTTTCACCATATACTAGGAAAATATTGGTAAAAACAGGCATTTTTCACCATATATTAGGAAAATATTTATAAAACAATGTATTTTATCGTGAACCCACGATATTTAGAGGATACCAATTATAAAAGACCATATTTCCAACTCAAGAAGAGAAAAAAATACTTTATATCATGGTTTTCCCTGTTTATTAAAGGATTCAGGCACTTTTCACCATATACTAGGAAAATATTGGTAAAAACAGGCATTTTTCACCATATATTAGGAAAATATTTATAAAACAATGTATTTTATCGTGAACCCACGATATTTAGAGGATACCAATTATAAAAGACCATATTTCCAACTCAAGAAGAGAAAAAATACTTTATATCATGGTTTTCCCTGTTTATTAAAGGATTCAGGCACTTTTCACCATATACTAGGAAAATATTGGTAAAAACAGGCATTTTTCACCATATATTAGGAAAATATATAAAACAATGTATTTTATCGTGAACCCACGATATTTAGAGGATACCAATTATAAAAGACCATATTTCCAACTCAAGAAGATATTGGTAAAAAATACTTTATATCATGGTTTAAAACAATGTATTTTATTAAACCCACGATATTTAGAGGCACTTTATAAAAGACCATATTTCCAACTCAGAAGAAAAAAATATTTATATATGGTTTTCCCTGTTTATTAAAATTCAGGCACTTTTCACCATATACTAGGAAAATATTGGTAAAAACAGGCATTTTCACCATATATTAGGAAAATATTTATAAAACAATGTATTTTATCGTGAACCCACGATATTTAGAGGATACCAATTATAAAAGACCATATTTCCAACTCAAGAAGAAAAAAAATACTTTATATCATGGTTTTCCCTGTTTATTAAAGGATTCAGGCACTTTTCACCATATACTAGGAAAATATTGGTAAAAACAGGCATTTTTCACCATATATTAGGAAAATATTTATAAAACAATGTATTTTATCGTGAACCCACGATATTTTAGAGGATACCAATTATAAAAGACCATATTTCCAACTCAAGAAGAGAAAAAATACTTTATATCATGGTTTTCCCTGTTTATTAAAGGATTCTAGGCACTTTTCACCATATACTAGGAAAATATTGGTAAAAACAGGCATTTTTCACCATATATTAGGAAAATATTTATAAAACAATGTATTTTATCGTGAACCCACGATATTTAGAGGATTCCAATTATAAAAGACCATATTTCCAACTCAAGAAGAGAAAAAATACTTTATATCATGGTTTTCCTGTTTATTAAAGGATTCAGGCACTTTTCACCATATACTAAGAAAATATTGGTAAAAACAGGCATTTTTCACCATATATTAGGAAAATATTTATAAAACAATGTATTTTATCGTAAACCCACGATATTTAGAGGATACCAATTATAAAAGACCATATTTCCAACTCAATAAGAGAAAAAAAATATCATGGTTTTCCCTGTTTATTAAAGGATTCAGGCACTTTTCACCATATACTAGATTGGTAGGCAGGCATTTTCACCATATATTAGGAAATTATTTATAGAACAATGTATTTTATCGTGAACCCACGATATTTAGAGGATACCAATTATAAAAGACCATATTTCCAACTCAAGAAGAGAAAAAATACTTATTATCATGGTTTTTTCTGTTTATTAAAGGATTCCAGGCACTTTTCACCATATACTAGGAAAATATTGGTAAATACAGGCATTTTTCACCATATATTAGGAAAATATTTATAAAACAATGTATTTTATCTTGAACCCACGATATTTAGAGGATACCAATTATAAAAGACGATATTTCCAACTCAAGAACAGAAAAAATACTTTATATCATGGTTTTCCCTGTTTATTAAAGGATTCCAGGCACTTTTCACCATATACTAGGAAAATATTGGTAAAAACAGGCATTTTTCACCATATATTAGGACAATATTTATAAAACAATGTATTTTATCGTAAACCCACGATATTTAGAGGATACCAATTATAAAAGACCATATTTCCAACTCAAGAAGAGAAAAAATACTTTATATCATGGTTTTCCCTGTTTATTAAGGATTCAGGCACTTTTCACCATATACTAGGAAAATATTGGTAAAAACAGGCATTTTACACCATATATTAGGAAATTATTTATAAAACAATGTATTTTATCGTGAACCCACGATATTTAGAGGATACCAATTATAAAAGACCATATTTCCAACTCAAGAAGAAAAAAATACTTTATATCATGGTTTTCCCTGTTTATTAAAGGATTCAGGCACTTTTCACCATATACTAGGAAAATATTGGTAAAAACAGGCATTTTTCACCATATATTAGGAAAATATTTATAAAACAATGTATTTTATCGTAACCCACGATATTTAGAGGATACCAATTATAAAAGACCATATTTCCAACTCAAGAAGAAAAAAATACTTTATATCATGGTTTTCCCTGTTTATTAAAGGATTCAGGCACTTTTCACCATATACTAGGAAAATATTGGTAAAAACAGGCATTTTACCATATATTAGGAAAATATTTATAAAACAATGTATTTTATCGTAAACCAACGATATTTAGAGGATACCAATTATAAAAGACCATATTTCCAACTCAAGAAGAGAAAAAATACTTTATATCATGGTTTTCCCTGTTTATTAAAGGATTCAGGCACTTTTCACCATATACTAGGAAAATATTGGTAAAAACAGGCATTTTTCACCATATATTAGGAAAATATTTATAAAACAATGTATTTTATCGTGAACCCACGATATTTAGAGGATACCAATTATAAAAGACCATATTTCCAACTCAAGAAGAAAAAAATACTTTATATCATGGTTTTCCTGTTTATTAAAGGATTCAGGCACTTTTCACCATATACTAGGAAAATATTGGTAAAAACAGGCATTTTCACCATATATTAGGAAAATATTTATAAAACAATGTATTTTATCGTGAACCCACGATATTTAGAGGATACCAATTATAAAAGACCATATTTCCAACTCAAGAAGAGAAAAAATACTTTATATCATGGTTTTCCCTGTTTATTAAAGGATTCAGGCACTTTTCACCATATACTAGGAAAATATTGGTAAAAACAGGCATTTTTCACCATATATTAGGAAAATATTTATAAAACAATGTATTTTATCGTAAACCCACGATATTTAGAGGATACCAATTATAAAAGACCATATTTCCAACTCAAGAAGAGAAAAAATACTACTTTATATGGTTTTCCTGTTTATTAAAGGTATCCAGGCACTTTTCACCATATACTAGGAAAATTTTGGTAAAAACAGGAATTTTCACCATATATTAGGAAAATATTTATAAAACAATGTATTTTATCGTGAACCCACGATATTTAGAGGATACCAATTATAAAAGACCATATTTCCAACTCAAGAAGAGAAAAAATACTTTATATCATGGTCTTCCTGTTTATTAAAGGATTCAGGCACTTTTCACCATATACTAGGAAAATATTGGTAAAAACAGGCATTTTTCACCATATATTAGGAAAATATTTATAAAACAATGTATTTTATCGTAAACCCACGATATTTAGAGGATACCAATTATAAAAGACCATATTTCCAACTCAAGAAGAGAAAAAATACTTTATATCATGGTTTTCCCTGTTTATTAAAGGATTCAGGCACTTTTCACCATATACTAGGAAAATATTGGTAAAAACAGGCATTTTTCACCATATATTAGGAAAATATTTATAAAACAATGTATTTTATCGTAAACCCACGATATTTAGAGGATACCAATTATAAAAGACCATATTTCCAACTCAAGAAGAGAAAAAATACTTTATATCATGGTTTTCCTGTTTATTAAAGGATTCAGGCACTTTTCCATATACTAGGAAAATATTGGTAAAAACAGGCATTTTTCACCATATATTAGGAAAATATTTATAAAACAATGTATTTTATCGTGAACCCACGATATTTAGAGGATACCAATTATAAAAGACCATATTTCCAACTCAAGAAGAGAAAAAATACTTTATATCATGGTTTTCCCTGTTTATTAAAGGATTCAGGCACTTTTCACCATATACTAGGAAAATATTGGTAAAAACAGGCATTTTCACCATATATTAGGAAAATATTTATAAAACAATGTATTTTATCGTGAACCCACGATATTTAGAGGATACCAATTATAAAAGACCATATTTCCAACTCAAGAAGAGAAAAAAAATACTTTATATCATGGTTTTCCTGTTTATTAAAGGATTACAGGCCCTTTTCACCATATACTAGGAAAATATTGGTAAAAACAGGCATTTGTCACCATATATTAGGAAAATATTTATAAAGCAATGTATTTTATCGTGAACCCACGATATTTAGAGGATACCAATTATAAAAGACCATATTTCCAACTCAAGAAGAGAAAAAATACTTTATATCATGTTTCCCTGTTTATTAAAGGATTCCACGCACTTTTCACCATATACTAGGAAAATATTGGTAAAAACAGGCATTTTTCACCATATATTAGGAAAATATTTATAAAACAATGTATTTTATCGTAAACCCACGATATTTAGAGGATACCAATTATAAAAGACCATATTTCCAACTCAAGAAGAGAAAAAATACTTTATATCATGGTTTTCCCTCTTTATTAAAGGATTCCAGGCACTTTTGACCATATACTAGGAAAATATTGGTAAAAACAGGCATTTTTCACCATATATTAGGAAAATATTTATAAAACAATGTATTTTATCGTAAACCCACGATATTTAGAGGATACCAATTATAAAAGACCATATTTCCAACTCAAGAAGAGAAAAAAATACTTTATATCATGGTTTTCCCTGTTTATTAAAGGATTCAGGCACTTTTCACCATATACTAGGAAAATATTGGTAAAAACAGGCATTTTCACCATATATTAGGAAAATATTTATAAAACAATGTATTTTATCGTGAACCCACGATATTTAGAGGATACCAATTATAAAAGACCATATTTCCAACTCAAGAAGAAAAAAATACTTTATATCATGGTTTTCCTGTTTATTAAAGGATTCAGGCACTTTTCACCATATACTAGGAAAATATTGGTAAAAACAGGCATTTTTCACCATATATTAGGAAAATATTTATAAAACAATGTATTTTATCGTGAACCCACGATATTTAGAGGATACCAATTATAAAAGACCATATTTCCAACTCAAGAAGAGAAAAAATACTTTATATCATGGTTTTCCCTGTTTATTAAAGGATTCAGGCACTTTTCACCATATACTAGGAAAATATTGGTAAAAACAGGCATTTTTCACCATATATTAGGAAAATATTTATAAAACAATGTATTTTATCGTGAACCCACGATATTTAGAGGATACCAATTATAAAAGACCATATTTCCAACTCAAGAAGAGAAAAAATACTTTATATCATGGTTTTCCCTGTTTATTAAAGGATTCAGGCACTTTTCACCATATACTAGGAAAATATTGGTAAAAACAGGCATTTTCACCATATATTAGGAAAATATTTATAAAACAATGTATTTTATCGTAAACCCACGATATTTAGAGGATACCAATTATAAAAGACCATATTTCCAACTCAAGAAGAAAAAAATACTTTATATCATGGTTTTCCCTGTTTATTAAAGGATTCAGGCACCTTTCACCATATACTAGGAAAATATTGGTAAAAACAGGCATTTTTCACCATATATTAGGAAAATATTTATAAAACAATGTATTTTATCGTAACCCACGATATTTAGAGGATACCAATTATAAAGACCATATTTCCAACTCAAGAAGAAAAAAATACTTTATATCATGGTTTTCCCTGTTTATTAAAGGATTCAGGCACTTTTCACTATATACTAGGAAAATATTGGTAAAAACAGGCATTTTCACCATATATTAGGAAAATATTTATAAAACAATGTATTTTATCGTGAACCCACGATATTTAGAGGATACCAATTATAAAAGACCATATTTCCAACTCAAGAAGAGAAAAAATACTTTATATCATGGTTTTCCCTGTTTATTAAAGGATTCAGGCACTTTTCACCATATACTAGGAAAATATTGGTAAAAACAGGCATTTTTCACCATATATTAGGAAAATATTTATAAAACAATGTATTTTATCGTGAACCCACGATATTTAGAGTATACCAATTATAAAAGACCATATTTCCAACTCAAGAAGAGAAAAAATACTTTATATCATGGTTTTCCCTGTTTATTAAAGGATTCCAGGCACTTTTCACCATATACTAGGAAAATATTGGTAAAAACAGGCATTTTTCACCTTATATTAGGAAAATATTTATAAAACAATGTATTTTATCGTAAACCCACGATATTTAGATTATACCAATTATAAAAGACCATATTTCCAACTCAAGAAGAGAAAAAATACTTTATATCATGGTTTTCCCTGTTTATTAAAGGATTCCAGGCACTTTTCACCATATACTAGGAAAATATTGGTAAAAACAGGCATTTTTCACCATATATTAGGAAAATATTTATAAAACAATGTATTTTATCGTGAACCCACGATATTTAGAGGATACCAATTATAAAAGACCATATTTCCAACTCAAGAAGAAAAAAATACTTTAAATATTTATAAAACAATGTATTTTATCGTGAACCCACGATATTTAGAGGATACCAATTATAAAAGACCATATTTCCAACTCAAGAAGAGAAAAAATACTTTATATCATGGTTTTCCCTGTTTATTAAAGGATTCAGGCACTTTTCACCATATACTAGGAAAATATTGGTAAAAACAGTCATTTATCACCATATATTAGGAAAATATTTATAAAACAATGTATTTTATCGTAAACCCACGATATTTAGAGGATACCAATTATAAAAGACCATATTTCCAACTCAAGAAGAACAAAATACTTTATATCATGGTTTTCCCTGTTTATTAAAGGATTCCAGGCACTTTTCACCATATACTAGGAAAATTTTGGTAAAAACAGGAATTTTCACCATATATTAGGAAAATATTTATAAAACAATGTATTTTATCGTGAACCCACGATATTTAGAGGATACCAATTATAAAAGACCATATTTCCAACTCAAGAAGAGAAAAAAAGAATACTTTATATCATGGTTTTCCCTGTTTATTAAAGGATTCCAGGCACTTTTCACCATATACTAGGAAAATATTGGTAAAAACAGGCATTTTTCACCATATATTAGGAAAATATTTATAAAACAATGTATTTTATCGTAAACCCACGATATTTAGAGGATACCAATTATAAAAGACCATATTTCCAACTCAAGAAGAGAAAAAATACTTTATATCATGGTTTTCCCTGTTTATTAAAGGATTCCAGGCACTTTTCACCATATACTAGGAAAATTTTGGTAAAAACAGGAATTTTCACCATATATTAGGAAAATATTTATAAAACAATGTATTTTATCGTGAACCCACGATATTTAGAGGATACCAATTATAAAAGACCATATTTCCAACTCAAGAAGAGAAAAAATACTTTATATCATGGTTTTCCCTGTTTATTAAAGGATTCCAGGCACTTTTCACCATATACTAGGAAAATATTGGTAAAAACAGGCATTTTTCACCTTATATTAGGAAAATATTTATAAAACAATGTATTTTATCGTAAACCCACGATATTTAGAGGATACCAATTATAAAAGACCATATTTCCAACTCAAGAAGAGAAAAAATACTTTATATCATGGTTTTCCCTGTTTATTAATGGATGTCAGGAACTTTTCACCATATACTAGGAAAATATTGGTAAAAACAGGCATTTTTCACCATATATTAGGAAAATATTTATAAAACAATGTATTTTATCGTGAACCCACGATATTTAGAGGATACCAATTATAAAAGACCATATTTCCAACTCAAGAAGAGAAAAAATACTTTATATCATGGTTTTCCCTGTTTATTAAAGGATTCAGGCACTTTTCACCATATACTAGGAAAATTTTGGTAAAAACAGGAATTTTCACCATATATTAGGAAAATATTTATAAAACAATGTATTTTATCGTGAACCCACGATATTTAGAGGATACCAATTATAAAAGACCATATTTCCAACTCAAGAAGAGAAAAAATACTTTATATCATGGTTTTCCCTGTTTATTAAAGGATTGCAGGCACTTTTCACCATATACTAGGAAAATATTGGTAAAAACAGGCATTTTGACCTTATATTAGGAAAATATTTATAAAACAATGTATTTTATCGTAAACCCACGATATTTAGAGGATACCAATTATAAAAGACCATATTTCCAACTCAAGAAGAGAAAAAATACTTTATATCATGGTTTTCCCTGTTTATTAAAGGATTCCAGGCACTTTTCACCATATACTAGGAAAATATTGGTAAAAACAGGCATTTTTCACCATATATTAGGAAAATATTTATAAAACAATGTATTTTATCGTGAACCCACGATATTTAGAGGATACCAATTATAAAAGACCATATTTCCAACTCAAGAAGAGAAAAAATACTTTATATCATGGTTTTCCCTGTTTATTAAAGGATTCCAGGCACTTTTCACCATATACTAGGAAAATATTGGTAAAAACAGGCATTTTCACCATATATTAGGAAAATATTTATAAAACAATGTATTTTATCGTGAACCCACGATATTTAGAGGATACCAATTATAAAAGACCATATTTCCAACTCAAGAAGAGAAAAAAATCTTTATATCATGGTTTTCCCTGTTTATTAAAGGATTCCAGGCACTTTTCACCATATACTAGGAAAATATTGGTAAAAACAGGCATTTTTCACCATATATTAGGAAAATATTTATAAAACAATGTATTTTATCGTGAACCCACGATATTTAGAGGATACCAATTATAAAAGACCATATTTCCAACTCAAGAAGAGAAAAAAAATACTTTATATCATGGTTTTCCCTGTTTATTAAAGGATTCAGGCACTTTTCACCATATACTAGGAAAATATTGGTAAAAACAGGCATTTTTCACCATATATTAGGAAAATATTTATAAAACAATGTATTTTATCGTGAACCCACGATATTTAGAGGATACCAATTATAAAAGACCATATTTCCAACTCAAGAAGAGAAAAAATACTTTATATCATGGTTTTCCCTGTTTATTAAAGGATTCGAGGCACTTTTCACCATATACTAGGAAAATATTGGTAAAAACAGGCATTTTTCACCATATATTAGGAAAATATTTATAAAACAATGTATTTTATCGTAAACCCACGATATTTAGAGGATACCAATTATAAAAGACCATATTTCCAACTCAAGAAGACAAAAAAATACTTTATATCATGGTTTTTCCTGTTTATTAAAGGATTACAGGCACTTTTCACCATATACTAGGAAAATATTGGTAAAAACAGGCATTTTTCACCATATATTAGGAAAATATTTATAAAACAATGTATTTTATCGTGAACCCACGATATTTAGAGGATACCAATTATAAAAGACCATATTTCCAACTCAAGAAGAGAAAAAATACTTTATATCATGGTTTTCCCTGTTTATTAAAGGATCCAGGCACTTTTCACCATATACTAGGAAAATATTGGTAAAAACAGGCATTTGTCACCATATATTAGGAAAATATTTATAAAACAATGTATTTTATCGTAAACCCACGATATTTAGAGGATACCAATTATAAAAGACCATATTTCCAACTCAAGAAGAGAAAAAATACTTTATATCATGCTTTTCCCTGTTTATTAAAGGATTCCAGGCACTTTTCACCATATACTAGGAAAATTTTGGTAAAAACAGGAATTTTCACCATATATTAGGAAAATATTTATAAAACAATGTATTTTATCGTGAACCCACGATATTTAGAGGATACCAATTATAAAAGACCATATTTCCAACTCAAGAAGAGAAAAAAATACTTTATATCATGGTTTTCCCTGTATATTAAAGGATTCCAGGCACTTTTCACCATATACTAGGAAAATATTGGTAAAAACAGGCATTTGTCACCATATATTAGGAAAATATTTATAAAACAATGTATTTTATCGTGAACCCACGATATTTAGAGGATACCAATTATAAAAGACCATATTTCCAACTCAAGAAGAGAAAAAATACTTTATATCATGGTTTTCCCTGTTTATTAAAGGATTCCAGGCACTTTTCACCATATACTAGGAAAATATTGGTAAAAACAGGCATTTTTCACCATATATTAGGAAAATATTTATAAAACAATGTATTTTATCGTGAACCCACGATATTTAGAGGATACCAATTATAAAAGACCATATTTCCAACTCAAGAAGAGAAAAAATACTTTATATCATGGTTTTCCCTGTTTATTAAAGGATTCCAGGCACTTTTCACCATATACTAGGAAAATATTGGTAAAAACAGGCATTTGCCACCATATATTAGGAAAATATTTATAAAACAATGTATTTTATCGTAAACCCACCATATTTAGAGGATACCAATTATAAAGGCCATATTTCCAACTCAAGAAGAGAAAAAATACTTTATATCATGGTTTTCCCTGTTTATTAAACAAGTCGAGCGACTTTTCACCATATACTAGGAAGATATTGGTAAAAACAGGCATTTTTCACCATATATTAGGAAAATATTTATAAAACAATGTATTTTATCGTGAACCCACGATATTTAGAGGATACCAATTATAAAAGACCATATTTCCAACTCAAGAAGAGAAAAAATACTTTATATCATGGTTTTCCCTGTTTATTAAAGGATTCCAGGCACTTTTCACCATATACTAAGAAAATATTGGTAAAAGCAGGCATTTTTCACCATATATTAGGAAAATATTTATAAAACAATGTATTTTATCGTGAACCCACGATATTTAGAGGATACCAATTATAAAAGACCATATTTTCAACTCAAGAAGAAAAAAAATACTTTATATCATGGTTTTCCCTGTTTATTAAAGGATTCCAGGCACTTTTCACCATATACTAGGAAAATATTGGTAAAAACTGGCATTTTTCACCATATATTAGGAAAATATTTATAAAACAATGTATTTTATCGTGAACCCACGATATTTAGAGTATACCAATTATAAAAGACCATATTTCCAATTCAAGAAGAGAAAAAATACTTTATATCATGGTTTTCCCTGTTTATTAAAGGATTCCAGGCACTTTTCACCATATACTAGGAAAATATTGGTAAAAACAGGCATTTTTCACCATATATTAGGAAAATATTTATAAAACAATGTATTTTATCGTGAACCCACGATATTTAGAGGATACCAATTATAAAAGACCATATTTCCAACTCAAGAAGAGAAAAAATACTTTATATCATGGTTTTCCCTGTTTATTAAAGGATTTCAGGCACTTTTCACCATATACTAGGAAAATATTGGTAAAAACAGGCATTTTCACCATATATTAGGAAAATATTTATAAAACAATGTATTTTATCGTGAACCCACGATATTTAGAGGATACCAATTATAAAAGACCATATTTCCAACTCAAGAAGAGAAAAAATACTTTATATCATGGTTTTCCCTGTTTATTAAAGGATTACAGGCACTTTTCACTATATACTAGGAAAATATTGGTAAAAACAGGCATTTTCACCATATATTAGGAAAATATTTATAAAACAATGTATTTTATCGTGAACCCACGATATTTAGAGGATACCAATTATAAAAGACCATATTTCCAACTCAAGAAGAGAAAAAATACTTTATATCATGGTTTTCCCTGTTTATTAAAGGATTCAGGCACTTTTCACCATATACTAGGAAAATATTGGTAAAAACAGGCATTTTCACCATATATTAGGAAAATATTTATAAAACAATGTATTTTATCGTGAACCCACGATATTTAGAGGATACCAATTATAAAAGACCATATTTCCAACTCAAGAAGAGAAAAAAATACTTTATATCATGGTTTTCCCTGTTTATTAAAGGATTCAGGCACTTTTCACCATATACTAGGAAAATATTGGTAAAAACAGGCATTTTCACCATATATTAGGAAAATATTTATAAAACAATGTATTTTATCGTAACCCACGATATTTAGAGGATACCAATTATAAAGACCATATTTCCAACTCAAGAAGAGAAAAAATACTTTATATCATGCTTTTCCCTGTTTATTAAAGGATTCCAGGCACTTTTCACCATATACTAGGAAAATTTTGGTAAAAACAGGAATTTTCACCATATATTAGGAAAATATTTATAAAACAATGTATTTTATCGTGAACCCACGATATTTAGAGGATACCAATTATAAAAGACCATATTTCCAACTCAAGAAGAAAAAAATACTTTATATCATGGTTTTCCCTGTTTATTAAAGGATTCCAGGCACTTTTCACCATATACTAGGAAAATATTGGTAAAAACAGGCATTTTTCACCATATATTAGGAAAATATTTATAAAACAATGTATTTTATCGTGAACCCACGATATTTAGAGGATACCAATTATAAAAGACCATATTTCCAACTCAAGAAGAGAAAAAATACTTTATATCATGTTTCCCTGTTTATTAAAGGATTCCAGGCACTTTTCACCATATACTAGGAAAATATTGGTAAAAACAGGTATTTTTCACCATATATTAGGAAAATATTTATAAAACAATGTATTTTATCGTAAACCCACGATATTTAGAGGATACCAATTATAAAAGACCATATTTCCAACTCAAGAAGAGAAAAAATACTTTATATCATGGTTTCCCTGTTTATTAAAGGATTCCAGGCACTTTTCACCATATACTAGGAAAATATTGGTAAAAACAGGCATTTTTCACCATATATTAGGAAAATATTTATAAAACAATGTATTTTATCGTGAACCCACGATATTTAGAGGATACCAATTATAAAAGACCATATTTCCAACTCAAGAAGAGAAAAAAATACTTTATATCATGGTTTTCCCTGTTTATTAAAGGATTCAGGCACTTTTCACCATATACTAGGAAAATATTGGTAAAAACAGGCATTTTCACCATATATTAGGAAAATATTTATAAAACAATGTATTTTATCGTGAACCCACGATATTTAGAGGATACCAATTATAAAAGACCATATTTCCAACTCAAGAAGAAAAAAAAATACTTTATATCATGGTTTTCCCTGTTTATTAAAGGATTTCAGGCACTTTTCACCATATACTAGGAAAATATTGGTAAAAACAGGCATTTTTCACCATATATTAGGAAAATATTTATAAAACAATGTATTTTATCGTAAACCCACGATATTTTGAGGATACCAAATATAAAAGACCATATTTCCAACTCAAGAAGAGAAAAAATACTTTATATCATGGTTTTCCCTGTTTATTAAATGATTCGAGGCACTTTTCACCATATACTAGGAAAATATTGGTAAAAACAGGCATTTGCCACCATATATTAGGAAAATATTTATAAAACAATGTATTTTATCGTAAACCCACCATATTTAGAGGATACCAATTATAAAAGACCATATTTCCAACTCAAGAAGAGAAAAAATACTTTATATCATGGTTTTCCCTGTTTATTAAAGGATTCGAGGCACTTTTCACCATATACTAGGAAAATATTGGTAAAAACAGGCATTTTTCACCATATATTAGGAAAATATTTATAAAACAATGTATTTTATCGTAAACCCACGATATTTAGAGGATACCAATTATAAAAGACCATATTTCCAACTCAAGAAGAGAAAAAATACTTTATATCATGCTTTTCCCTGTTTATTAAAGGATTCCAGGCACTTTTCACCATATACTAGGAAAATTTTGGTAAAAACAGGAATTTTCACCATATATTAGGAAAATATTTATAAAACAATGTATTTTATCGTGAACCCACGATATTTAGAGGATACCAATTATAAAAGACCATATTTCCAACTCAAGAAGAGAAAAAATACTTTATATCATGGTTTTCCCTGTTTATTAAAGGATTCCAGGCACTTTTCACCATATACTAGGAAAATATTGGTAAAAACAGGAATTTTAAACCATATATTAGGAAAATATTTATAAAACAATGTATTTTATAAAATACTTTATATCATGGTTTCCCTGTTTATTAAAGGATTCAGGCACTTTTCACCATATACTAGGAAAATATTGGTAAAAACAGGCATTTTTCACCATATATTAGGAAAATATTTATAAAACAATGTATTTTATCGTGAACCCACGATATTTAGAGGATACCAATTATAAAAGACCATATTTCCAACTCAAGAAGAAAAAATACTTTATATCATGGTTTTCCCTGTTTATTAAAGGATTCAGGCACTTTTCACCATATACTAGGAAAATATTGGTAAAAACAGGCATTTTGACCTTATATTAGGAAAATATTTATAAAACAATGTATTTTATCGTAAACCCACGATATTTAGAGGATACCAATTATAAAGGACCATATTTCCAACTCAAGAAGAGAAAAAATACTTTATATCATGGTTTCCCTGTATATTAGGAAAATATTTATAAAACAATGTATTTTATCGTGAACCCACGATATTTAGAGGATACCAATTATAAAAGACCATATTTCCAACTCAAGAAGAGAAAAAATACTTTATATCATGGTTTTCCCTGTTTATTAAAGGATTCCAGGCACTTTTCACCATATACTAGGAAAATATTGGTAAAAACAGGCATTTTTCACCATATATTAGGAAAATATTTATAAAACAATGTATTTTATCGTGAACCCACGATATTTAGAGGATACCAATTATAAAAGACCATATTTCCAACTCAAGAAGAGAAAAAATACTTTATATCATGGTTTTTCCTGTTTATTAAAGGATTACAGGCACTTTTCACCATATACTAGGAAAATATTGGTAAAAACAGGCATTTGTCACCATATATTAGGAAAATATTTATAAAACAATGTATTTTATCGTGAACCCACGATATTTAGAGGATACCAATTATAAAAGACCATATTTCCAACTCAAGAAAAGAAAAAATACTTTATATCATGGTTTTCCCTGTTTATTAAAGGATTCCAGGCACTTTTCACCATATACTAGGAAAATATTGGTAAAAACAGGCATTTTTCACCATATATTATGAAAATATTTATAAAACAATGTATTTTATCGTGAACCCACGATGTTTAGAGGATACCAATTATAAAGGACCATATTTCCAACTCAAGAAGAGAAAAATACTTTATATCATGGTTTTCCCTGTTTATTAAAGGATTCCAGGCACTTTTCACCATATACTAGGAAAATATTGGTAAAAACAGGCATTTTTCACCATATATTAGGAAAATATTTATAAAACAATGTATTTTATCGTAAACCCACGATATTTAGAGGATACCAATTATAAAAGACCATATTTCCAACTCAAGAAGAGAAAAAATACTTTATATCATGGTTTTCCCTGTTTATTAAAGGATTCCAGGCACTTTTCACCATATACTAGGAAAATATTGGTAAAAACAGGCATTTTTCACCATATATTAGGAAAATATTTATAAAACAATGTATTTTATCGTGAACCCACGATATTTAGAGGATACCAATTATAAAAGACCATATTTCCAACTCAAGAAGAAAAAATACTTTATCTCATGGTTTTCCCTGTTTATTAAAGGATCTCAGGCACTTTTCACCATATACTAGGAAAATATTGGTAAAAACAGGCATTTTTCACCATATATTAGGAAAATATTTATAAAACAATGTATTTTATCGTGAACCCACGATATTTAGAGGATACCAATTATAAAAGACCATATTTCCAACTCAAGAAGAGAAAAAATACTTTATATCATGGTTTTCCCTGTTTATTAAAGGATTCCAGGCACTTTTCACCATATACTAGGAAAATATTGGTAAAAACAGGCATTTGTCACCATATATTAGGAAAATATTTATAAAACAATGTATTTTATCGTAAACCCACGATATTTAGAGGATACCAATTATAAAAGACCATATTTCCAACTCAAGAAGAGAAAAAATACTTTATATCATGGTTTTTCCTGTTTATTAAAGGATTACAGGCACTTTTCACCATATACTAGGAAAATATTGGTAAAAACAGGAATTTTCACCATATATTAGGAAAATATTTATAAAACAATGTATTTTATCGTGAACCCACGATATTTAGAGGATACCAATTATAAAAGACCATATTTCCAACTCAAGAAGAGAAAAAATACTTTATATCATGGTTTTCCCTGTTTATTAAAGGATTCCAGGCACTTTTCACCATATACTAGGAAAATATTGGTAAAAACAGGCATTTTTCACCATATATTAGGAAAATATTTATAAAACAATGTATTTTATCGTAAATCCACGATATTTAGAGGATACCAATTATAAAAGACCATATTTCCAACTCAAGAAGAAAAAAAATACTTTATATCATGTTTCCCTGTTTATTAAAGGATTCCAGGCACTTTTCACCATATACTAGGAAAATATTGGTAAAAACAGGCATTTTTCACCATATATTAGGAAAATATTTATAAAACAATGTATTTTATCGTAAACCCACGATATTTAGAGGATACCAATTATAAAAGACCATATTTCCAACTCAAGAAGAGAAAAAATACTTTATATCATGCTTTTCACTGTTTATTAAAGGATTCCAGGCACTTTTCACCATATACTAGGAAAATTTTGGTAAAAACAGGAATTTTCACCATATATTAGGAAAATATTTATAAAACAATGTATTTTATCGTGAACCCACGATATTTAGAGGATACCAATTATAAAAGACCATATTTCCAACTCAAGAAGATAAAAATACTTTATATCATGGTTTTCCCTGTTTATTAAAGGATTCCAGGCACTTTTCACCATATACTAGGAAAATATTGGTAAAAACAGGCATTTGTCACCATATATTAGGAAAATATTTATAAAACAATGTATTTTATCGTAAACCCACGATATTTAGAGGATACCAATTATAAAAGACCATATTTCCAACTCAAGAAGAGAAAAAATACTTTATATCATGGTTTTCCCTGTTTATTAAAGGATTCAGGCACTTTTCACCATATACTAGGAAAATATTGGTAAAAACAGGCATTTTTCACCATATATTATGAAAATATTTATAAAACAATGTATTTTATCGTGAACCCACGATATTTAGAGGATACCAATTATAAAAGACCATATTTCCAACTCAAGAAGAAAAAAATACTTTATATCATGGTTTTCCCTGTTTATTAAAGGATTCAGGCACTTTTCACCATATACTAGGAAAATATTGGTAAAAACAGGCATTTTTCACCATATATTAGGAAAATATTTATAAAACAATGTATTTTATCGTAAACCCACGATATTTAGAGGATACCAATTATAAAAGACCATATTTCCAACTCAAGAAGAGAAAGAATACTTTATATCATGGTTTTCCCTGTTTATTAAAGGATTCCAGGCACTTTTCACCATATACTAGGAAAATATTGGTAAAAACAGGCATTTTTCACCATATATTAGGAAAATATTTATAAAACAATGTATTTTATCGTGAACCCACGATATTTAGAGGATACCAATTATAAAAGACAATATTTCCAACTCAAGAAGAGAAAAAATACTTTATATCATGGTTTTCCCTGTTTATTAAAGGATTCCAATCACTTTTCACCATATACTAGGAAAATATTGGTAAAAACAGGCATTTTTCACCATATATTAGGAAAATATTTATAAAACAATGTATTTTATCGTAAACCCACGATATTTAGAGGATACCAATTATAAAAGACCATATTTCCAACTCAAGAAGAGAAAAAATACTTTATATCATGGTTTTCCCTGTTTATTAAAGGATTCCAGGCACTTTTCACCATATACTAGGAAAATATTGGTAAAAACAGGCATTTTTCACCATATATTAGGAAAATATTTATAAAACAATGTATTTTATCGTGACCGCACGATATTTAGAGGATACCAATTAAAAACAGGCATTTTCACCATATATTAGGAAAATATTTATAAAACAATGTATTTTATTTATTAAAGGATTCAGGCACTTTTCACCATATACTAGGAAAATATTGGTAAAAACAGGCATTTTTCACCATATATTAGGAAAATATTTATAAAACAATGTATTTTATCGTAAATCCACGATATTTAGAGGATACCAATTATAAAAGACCATATTTCCAACTCAAGAAGAAAAAAAATACTTTATATCATGTTTCCCTGTTTATTAATACCAATTATAAAAGACCATATTTCCAACTCAAGAAGAGAAAAAATACTTTATATCATGGTTTTCCCTGTTTATTAAAGGATTCCAGGCACTTTTCACCATATACTAGGAAAATATTGGTAAAAACAGGCATTTTCCACCATATATTAGGAAAATATTTATAAAACAATGTATTTTATCGTAAACCCACGATATTTAGAGGATACCAATTATAAAAGACCATATTTCCAACTCAAGAAGAAGAAAAAAATACTTTATATCATGGTTTTCCCTGTTTATTAAAGGATTCAGGCACTTTTCACCATATACTAGGAAAATATTGGTAAAAACAGGCATTTTCACCATATATTAGGAAAATATTTATAAAACAATGTATTTTATCGTAAACCCACGATATTTAGAGGATACCAATTATAAAGACCATATTTCCAACTCAAGAAGAGAAAAAAATACTTTTTCCCTGTATCATGGTTTTCCCTGTTTATTAAAGGATTCCAGGCACTTTTCACCATATACTAGGAAAATATTGGTAAAAACAGGCATTTTCACCATATATTAGGAAAATATTTATAAAACAATGTATTTTATCGTAAACCAACCCACGATATTTAGAGGATACCAATTATAAAAGACCATATTTCCAACTCAAGAAGAAAAAACTACTTTATATCATGGTTTTCCCTGTTTATTAAAGGATTCAGGCACTTTTCACCATATACTAGGAAAATATTGGTAAAAACAGGCATTTTCACCATATATTAGGAAAATATTTATAAAACAATGTATTTTATCGTAACCCACGATATTTAGAGGATACCAATTATAAAGACCATATTTCCAACTCAAGAAGAAAAAAAAAATTTATATCATGGTTTTCCCTGTTTATTAAAGGATTCAGGCACTTTTCACCATATACTAGGAAAATATTGGTAAAAACAGGCATTTTCACCATATATTAGGAAAATATTTATAAAACAATGTATTTTATCGTGAACCCACGATATTTAGAGGATACCAATTATAAAAGACCATATTTCCAACTCAAGAAGAAAAAAATACTTTATATCATGGTTTTCCCTGTTTATTAAAGGATTCAGGCACTTTTCACCATATACTAGGAAAATATTGGTAAAAACAGGCATTTTCACCATATATTAGGAAAATATTTATAAAACAATGTATTTTATCGTAAATCCACGATATTTAGAGGATACCAATTATAAAAGACCATATTTCCAACTCAAGAAGAAAAAAATACTTTATATCATGGTTTTCCCTGTTTATTAAAGGATTCAGGCACTTTTCACCATATACTAGGAAAATATTGGTAAAAACAGGCATTTTCACCATATATTAGGAAAATATTTATAAAACAATGTATTTTATCGTGAACCCACGATATTTAGAGGATACCAATTATAAAGACCATATTTCCAACTCAAGAAGAAAAAAATACTTTATATCATGGTTTTCCCTGTTTATTAAAGGATTCAGGCACTTTTCACCATATACTAGGAAAATATTGGTAAAAACAGGCATTTTTCACCATATATTAGGAAAATATTTATAAAACAATGTATTTTATCGTGAACCCACGATATTTAGAGGATACCAATTATAAAAGACCATATTTCCAACTCAAGAAGAAAAAAATACTTTATATCATGGTTTTCCCTGTTTATTAAAGGATTCAGGCACTTTTCACCATATACTAGGAAAATATTGGTAAAAACAGGCTTTTTCACCATATATTAGGAAAATATTTATAAAACAATGTATTTTATCGTGAACCCACGATATTTAGAGGAAACCAATTATAAGACATCATATTTCCAACTAAAGAAGAAAAAATACTTTATATCATGGTTTTCCCTGTTTATTAAAGGATTCAGGCACTTTTCACCATATACTAGGAAAATATTGGTAAAAACAGGCATTTTCACCATATATTAGGAAAATATTTATAGAACAATGTATTTTATCGTAAACCCACCATATTTAGAGGATACCAATTATAAAAGACCATATTTCCAACTCAAGAAGAGAAAAAATACTTTATATCATGGTTTTCCCTGTTTATTAAAGGATTCGAGGCACTTTTCACCATATACTAAGAAAATATTGGTAAAAACAGGCATTTTTCACCATATATTAGGAAAATATTTATAAAACAATGTATTTTATCGTAAACCCACGATATTTAGAGGATACCAATTATAAAAGACCATATTTCCAACTCAAGAAGAGAAAAAATACTTTATATCATGGTTTTCCCTGTTTATTAAAGGATTCCAGGCACTTTTCACAATATACTAGGAAAATTTTGGTAAAAACAGGAATTTTCACCATATATTAGGAAAATATTTATAAAACAATGTATTTTATCGTGAACCCACGATATTTAGAGGATACCAATTATAAAAGACCATATTTCCAACTCAAGAAGAGAAAAAATACTTTATATCATGGTTTTCCCTGTTTATTAAAGGATTCCAGGCACTTTTCACCATATACTAGGAAAATTTTGGTAAAAACAGGAATTTTCACCATATATTAGGAAAATATTTATAAAACAATGTATTTTATCGTGAACCCACGATATTTAGAGGATACCAATTATAAAAGACCATATTTTCAACTCAAGAAGAAAAAAAATACTTTATATCATGGTTTTCCCTGTTTATTAAAGGATTCCAGGCACTTTTCACCATATACTAGGAAAATATTGGTAAAAACAGGCATTTTTCACCATATATTAGGAAAATATTTATAAAACAATGTATTTTATCGTGAACCCACGATATTTAGAGGATACCAATTATAAAAGACCATATTTCCAACTAAGAAGAAAAAAATACTTTATATCATTGTTTTCCCTGTTTATTAAAGGATTCCAGGCACTTTTCACCATATACTAGGAAAATATTGGTAAAAACAGGAATTTTCACCATATATTAGGAAAATATTTATAAAACAATGTATTTTATCGTGAACCCACGATATTTAGAGGATACCAATTATAAAAGACCATATTTCCAACTCAAGAAGAGAAAAAATACTTTATATCATGGTTTTCCCTGTTTATTAAAGGATTCCAGGCACTTTTCACCATATACTAGGAAAATATTGGTAAAAACAGGCATTTTTCACCATATATTATGAAAATATTTATAAAACAATGTATTTTATCGTGAACCCACGATGTTTAGAGGATACCAATTATAAAAGACCATATTTCCAACTCCAGAAGATAAAAAATACTTTATATCATGGTTTTCCCTGTTTATTAAAGGATTCCAGGCATTTTTCACCATATATTAGGAAAATAGTTATAAAACAATGTATTTTATCGTAAACCCACCATATTTAGAGGATACCAATTATAAAAGACCATATTTCCAACTCAAGAAGAGAAAAAATACTTTATATCATGGTTTTCCCTGTTTATTAAAGGATTCCAGGCACTTTTCACCATATACTAGGAAAATATTGGTAAAAACAGGCATTTTTCACCATATATTAGGAAAATATTTATAAAATAATGTATTTTATCGTGAACCCACGATATTTAGAGGATACCAATTATAAAGGACCATATTTCCAACTCAAGAAGAGAAAAAATACTTTATATCATGGTTTTCCCTGTTTATTAAAGGATTCCAGGCACTTTAATAAATACTTTATATCATGGTTTTTCCCTGTTTATTAAAGGATTCAGGCACTTTTCACCATATACTAGGAAAATATTGGTAAAAACAGGCATTTTTCACCATATATTAGGAAAATATTTATAAAACAATGTATTTTATCAATAAACCCACGATATTTAGAGGATACCAATTATAAAAGATCATATTTCCAACTCAAGAAGAGAAAAAATACTTTATATCATGGTTTCCTGTTTATTAAGGATTCACAGGCACTTTTCACCATATACTAGGAAAATATTGGTAAAAACAGGCATTTTTTCACCATATATTAGGAAAATATTTATAAAACAATGTATTTTATCGTAAGCCCACGTATTTAGAGGATACCAATTATAAAGACCATATTTCCAACTCAAGAAGAGAAAAAATACTTTATATCATGGTTTTCCCTGTTTATTAAAGGATTCAGGCACTTTTCACCATATACTAGGAAAATATTGGTAAAAACAGAGCATTTTTCACCATATATTAGGAAAATATTTATAAAACAATGTATTTTATCGTAAACCCACGATATTTAGAGGATACCAATTATAAAGACCATATTTCCAACTCAAGAAGAGAAAAAAATACTTTATATCATGGTTTTCCCTGTTTGATTAAAGGATTCAGGCACTTTTCACCATATACTAGGAAAATATTGGTAAAAACAAGGCATTTTTCACCATATATTAGGAAAATATTTATAAAACAATGTATTTTATCGTAAACCCACGATATTTAGAGGTATACCAATTATAAAAGACCATATTTCCAACTCAAGAAGAAGAAAAAATACTTTATATCATGGTTTTCCCTGTTTATTAAAGGATTCCAGGCACTTTTCACCATATACTAGGAAAATATTGGTAAAAACAGGCATTGGCACCATATATTAGGAAAATATTTATAAAATAATGTATTTTATCGTAAACCTACGATATTTAGAGGATACCAATTATAAAAGACCATATTTCCAACTACAGAAGATAAAAAATACTTTATATCATGGTTTTCCCTGTTTATTAAAGAATTCCAGGCACTTTTCACCATATACTAGGAAAATATTGGTAAAAACAGGCTTTTTCACCATATATTAGGAAAATATTTATAAAACAATGTATTTTATCATTGAAGCCCACATATTTAGAGGATACCAATTATAAAAGACCATATTTCCAACTCAGAAGAAAAAAATACTTTATATCATGGTTTCCCTGTTTATTAAAGGATTCCAGGCACTTTTCACCATATACTAGGAAAATATTGGTAAAAACAGGCATTTTTTCACCATATATTAGGAAAATATTTATAAAACAATGTATTTTATCGTCAATACCCACGATATTTAGAGAGATACCAATTATAAAAGACCATATTTCCAACTCAAGAAGAGAAAAATACTTTATATCATGGTTTTCCTGTTTATTAAAAAATTCCAGGCACTTTTCACCATATGCTAGGAAAATATTGGTAAAAACAGGCATTTTTTCACCATATATTAGGAAAATATTTATAAAACAATGTATTTTATCGTAAACCCACGATATTTAGAGGATACCAATTCTAAAGACCATATTTCCAACTCAAGAAGAAAAAATACTTTATATCATGGTTTTCCCTGTTTATTAAAGGAATTCAGGCACTTTTCACCATATACTAGGAAAATATTGGTAAAAACAGGCATTTTTCATCATATATTAGGAAAATATTTATAAAACAATGTATTTTTATCATTTGAAACCCACGATATTTAGAGGAATACCAATTATAAAGACCATATTTCCAACTCAAGAAGAAAAAAATACTTTATATCATGGTTTTCCCTGTTTATTAAAGGATTCAAGGCACTTTTCACCATATACTAGGAAAATATTGGTAAAAACAGGTATTTTTTCTACCATATATTAGGAAAATATTTATAAAACAATGTATTTTATCAATGAACCCACGATATTTAGAGGATACCAATTATAAAAGACCATATTTCCAACTCAAGAAGAAAAAAATACTTTATATCATGTAGTTTACCCTGTTTATTAAAGAATTCAGGCACTTTTCACCATATACTAGGAAAATATTGGTAAAAACAGGCATTTTTCACCATATATTAGGAAAATATTTATAAAACAATGTATTTTTATCGTAAGCCACACGATATTTAGAGGATACCAATTATAAAAGACCATATTTCCAACTCAAGAAGAAAAAAAATACTTTATATCATGGTTTTCCCTGTTTATTAAAGGATTCCGAGGCACTTTTCACCATATACTAGGAAAATATTGGTAAAAACAGGCATTTTTCACCATATATTAGGAAAATATTTATAAAACAATGTATTTTTATCGTGAACCCACGATATTTAGAGGATACCAATTATAAAAGACCATATTTCCAACTCAAGAAGAAAAAATACTTTATATCATGGTTTTCCCTGTTTATTAAAGGATTCCAGGCACTTTTCACCATATACTAGGAAAATATTGGTAAAACAGGCATTTTTCACCATATATTGGAAAATATTTATAAAACAATGTATTTTATCGTGAACCCACGATATTTAGAGATACCAATTATAAAAGACCATATTTCCAACTCAAGAAGAGAAAAAATACTTTATATCATGGTTTTCCTGTTTATTAAAGGATTCCAGGCACTTTTCACCATATACTAGGAAAATATTGGTAAAAACAGGCATTTTTCACCATATATTAGGAAAATATTTATAAAACAATGTATTTTATCGTAACCCACGATATTTAGAGGATACCAATTATAAAAGACCATATTTCCAACTCAAGAAGAAAAAATACTTTATATCATGGTTTTCCCTGTTTATTAAAGATTTCAGGCACTTTTCACCATATACTAGGAAAATATTGGTAAAAACAGGCATTTTCACATATATTAGGAAAATATTTATAAAACAATGTATTTTATCGTGAACCCACGATATTTAGAGGATACCAATTATAAAAGACCATATTTCCAACTCAAGAAGAAAAAAAATACTTTCATTTTCACCATATATTAGGAAAATATTTATAAAACAATGTATTTTATCGTGAACCCACGATATTTAGAGGATACCAATTATAAAAGACCATATTTCCAACTCAAGAAGAAAAAAATACTTTATATCATGGTTTCCCTGTTTATTAAAGGATTCCAGGCACTTTTCACCATATACTAGGAAAATATTGGTAAAAACAGGCATTTTCACCATATATTAGGAAAATATTTATAAAACAATGTATTTTATCGTAACCCACGATATTTAGAGGATACCAATTATAAAGAAATACTTTTCGTAAACCCACGATATTTAGAGGATACCAATTATAAAAGACCATATTTCCAACTCAAGAAGAGAAAAAATACTTTATATCATGGTTTTCCCTGTTTATTAAAGGATTCCAGGCACTTTTCACCATATACTAGGAAAATATTGGTAAAAACAGGCATTTTTCACCATATATTAGGAAAATATTTATAAAACAATGTATTTTATCGTAAACCCACGATATTTAGAGGATACCAATTATAAAAGACCATATTTCCAACTCAAGAAGAGAAAAAATACTTTATATCATGGTTTTCCCTGTTTATTAAAGGATTCCAGGCACTTTTCACCATATACTAGGAAAATATTGGTAAAAACAGGCATTTTTCACCATATATTAGGAAAATATTTATAAAACAATGTATTTTATCGTGAACCCACGATATTTAGAGGATACCAATTATAAAAGACCATATTTCCAACTCAAGAAGAGAAAAAATACTTTATATCATGGTTTTCCCTGTTTATTAAAGGATTCCAGGCACTTTTCACCATATACTAGGAAAATATTGGTAAAAACAGGCATTTTTCACCATATATTAGGAAAATATTTATAAAACAATGTATTTTATCGTGAACCCACGATATTTAGAGGATACCAATTATAAAAGACCATATTTCCAACTCAAGAAGAGAAAAAATACTTTATATCATGGTTTTCCCTGTTTATTAAAGGATTCCAGGCACTTTTCACCATATACTAGGAAAATATTGGTAAAAACAGGCATTTTTCACCATATATTAGGAAAATATTTATAAAACAATGTATTTTATCGTAAACCCACGATATTTAGAGGATACCAATTATAAAAGACCATATTTCCAACTCAAGAAGAGAAAAAATACTTTATATCATGGTTTTCCCTGTTTATTAAAGGATTCCAGGCACTTTTCACCATATACTAGGAAAATATTGGTAAAAACAGGCATTTTTCACCATATATTAGGAAAATATTTATAAAACAATGTATTTTATCGTGAACCCACGATATTTAGAGGATACCAATTATAAAAGACCATATTTCCAACTCAAGAAGAGAAAAAAAATACTTTATATCATGGTTTTCCCTGTTTATTAAAGGATTCCAGGCACTTTTCACCATATACTAGGAAAATATTGGTAAAAACAGGCATTTTTCACCATATATTAGGAAAATATTTATAAAACAATGTATTTTATCGTAAACCCACGATATTTAGAGGATACCAATTATAAAAGACCATATTTCCAACTCAAGAAGAGAAAAAATACTTTATATCATGGTTTTCCCTGTTTATTAAAGGATTCCAGGCACTTTTCACCATATACTAGGAAAATATTGGTAAAAACAGGCATTTTTCACCATATATTAGGAAAATATTTATAAAACAATGTATTTTATCGTGAACCCACGATATTTAGAGGATACCAATTATAAAAGACCATATTTCCAACTCAAGAAGAGAAAAAATACTTTATATCATGGTTTTCCCTGTTTATTAAAGGATTCCAGGCACTTTTCACCATATACTAGGAAAATATTGGTAAAAACAGGCATTTTTCACCATATATTAGGAAAATATTTATAAAACAATGTATTTTATCGTAAACCCACGATATTTAGAGGATACCAATTATAAAAGACCATATTTCCAACTCAAGAAGAGAAAAAATACTTTATATCATGGTTTTCCCTGTTTATTAAAGGATTCCAGGCACTTTTCACCATATACTAGGAAAATATTGGTAAAAACAGGCATTTTTCACCATATATTAGGAAAATATTTATAAAACAATGTATTTTATCGTGAACCCACGATATTTAGAGGATACCAATTATAAAAGACCATATTTCCAACTCAAGAAGAGAAAAAATACTTTATATCATGGTTTTCCCTGTTTATTAAAGGATTCCAGGCACTTTTCACCATATACTAGGAAAATATTGGTAAAAACAGGCATTTTTCACCATATATTAGGAAAATATTTATAAAACAATGTATTTTATCGTGAACCCACGATATTTAGAGGATACCAATTATAAAAGACCATATTTCCAACTCAAGAAGAGAAAAAATACTTTATATCATGGTTTTCCCTGTTTATTAAAGGATTCCAGGCACTTTTCACCATATACTAGGAAAATATTGGTAAAAACAGGCATTTTTCACCATATATTAGGAAAATATTTATAAAACAATGTATTTTATCGTGAACCCACGATATTTAGAGGATACCAATTATAAAAGACCATATTTCCAACTCAAGAAGAGAAAAAATACTTTATATCATGGTTTTCCCTGTTTATTAAAGGATTCCAGGCACTTTTCACCATATACTAGGAAAATATTGGTAAAAACAGGCATTTTTCACCATATATTAGGAAAATATTTATAAAACAATGTATTTTATCGTAAACCCACGATATTTAGAGGATACCAATTATAAAAGACCATATTTCCAACTCAAGAAGAGAAAAAATACTTTATATCATGGTTTTCCCTGTTTATTAAAGGATTCCAGGCACTTTTCACCATATACTAGGAAAATATTGGTAAAAACAGGCATTTTTCACCATATATTAGGAAAATATTTATAAAACAATGTATTTTATCGTGAACCCACGATATTTAGAGGATACCAATTATAAAAGACCATATTTCCAACTCAAGAAGAGAAAAAATACTTTATATCATGGTTTTCCCTGTTTATTAAAGGATTCCAGGCACTTTTCACCATATACTAGGAAAATATTGGTAAAAACAGGCATTTTTCACCATATATTAGGAAAATATTTATAAAACAATGTATTTTATCGTGAACCCACGATATTTAGAGGATACCAATTATAAAAGACCATATTTCCAACTCAAGAAGAGAAAAAATACTTTATATCATGGTTTTCCCTGTTTATTAAAGGATTCCAGGCACTTTTCACCATATACTAGGAAAATATTGGTAAAAACAGGCATTTTTCACCATATATTAGGAAAATATTTATAAAACAATGTATTTTATCGTGAACCCACGATATTTAGAGGATACCAATTATAAAAGACCATATTTCCAACTCAAGAAGAGAAAAAATACTTTATATCATGGTTTTCCCTGTTTATTAAAGGATTCCAGGCACTTTTCACCATATACTAGGAAAATATTGGTAAAAACAGGCATTTTTCACCATATATTAGGAAAATATTTATAAAACAATGTATTTTATCGTAAACCCACGATATTTAGAGGATACCAATTATAAAAGACCATATTTCCAACTCAAGAAGAGAAAAAATACTTTATATCATGGTTTTCCCTGTTTATTAAAGGATTCCAGGCACTTTTCACCATATACTAGGAAAATATTGGTAAAAACAGGCATTTTTCACCATATATTAGGAAAATATTTATAAAACAATGTATTTTATCGTAAACCCACGATATTTAGAGGATACCAATTATAAAAGACCATATTTCCAACTCAAGAAGAGAAAAAATACTTTATATCATGGTTTTCCCTGTTTATTAAAGGATTCCAGGCACTTTTCACCATATACTAGGAAAATATTGGTAAAAACAGGCATTTTTCACCATATATTAGGAAAATATTTATAAAACAATGTATTTTATCGTGAACCCACGATATTTAGAGGATACCAATTATAAAAGACCATATTTCCAACTCAAGAAGAGAAAAAATACTTTATATCATGGTTTTCCCTGTTTATTAAAGGATTCCAGGCACTTTTCACCATATACTAGGAAAATATTGGTAAAAACAGGCATTTTTCACCATATATTAGGAAAATATTTATAAAACAATGTATTTTATCGTGAACCCACGATATTTAGAGGATACCAATTATAAAAGACCATATTTCCAACTCAAGAAGAGAAAAAATACTTTATATCATGGTTTTCCCTGTTTATTAAAGGATTCCAGGCACTTTTCACCATATACTAGGAAAATATTGGTAAAAACAGGCATTTTTCACCATATATTAGGAAAATATTTATAAAACAATGTATTTTATCGTAAACCCACGATATTTAGAGGATACCAATTATAAAAGACCATATTTCCAACTCAAGAAGAGAAAAAATACTTTATATCATGGTTTTCCCTGTTTATTAAAGGATTCCAGGCACTTTTCACCATATACTAGGAAAATATTGGTAAAAACAGGCATTTTTCACCATATATTAGGAAAATATTTATAAAACAATGTATTTTATCGTAAACCCACGATATTTAGAGGATACCAATTATAAAAGACCATATTTCCAACTCAAGAAGAGAAAAAATACTTTATATCATGGTTTTCCCTGTTTATTAAAGGATTCCAGGCACTTTTCACCATATACTAGGAAAATATTGGTAAAAACAGGCATTTTTCACCATATATTAGGAAAATATTTATAAAACAATGTATTTTATCGTAAACCCACGATATTTAGAGGATACCAATTATAAAAGACCATATTTCCAACTCAAGAAGAGAAAAAATACTTTATATCATGGTTTTCCCTGTTTATTAAAGGATTCCAGGCACTTTTCACCATATACTAGGAAAATATTGGTAAAAACAGGCATTTTTCACCATATATTAGGAAAATATTTATAAAACAATGTATTTTATCGTGAACCCACGATATTTAGAGGATACCAATTATAAAAGACCATATTTCCAACTCAAGAAGAGAAAAAATACTTTATATCATGGTTTTCCCTGTTTATTAAAGGATTCCAGGCACTTTTCACCATATACTAGGAAAATATTGGTAAAAACAGGCATTTTTCACCATATATTAGGAAAATATTTATAAAACAATGTATTTTATCGTAAACCCACGATATTTAGAGGATACCAATTATAAAAGACCATATTTCCAACTCAAGAAGAGAAAAAATACTTTATATCATGGTTTTCCCTGTTTATTAAAGGATTCCAGGCACTTTTCACCATATACTAGGAAAATATTGGTAAAAACAGGCATTTTTCACCATATATTAGGAAAATATTTATAAAACAATGTATTTTATCGTGAACCCACGATATTTAGAGGATACCAATTATAAAAGACCATATTTCCAACTCAAGAAGAGAAAAAATACTTTATATCATGGTTTTCCCTGTTTATTAAAGGATTCCAGGCACTTTTCACCATATACTAGGAAAATATTGGTAAAAACAGGCATTTTTCACCATATATTAGGAAAATATTTATAAAACAATGTATTTTATCGTAAACCCACGATATTTAGAGGATACCAATTATAAAAGACCATATTTCCAACTCAAGAAGAGAAAAAATACTTTATATCATGGTTTTCCCTGTTTATTAAAGGATTCCAGGCACTTTTCACCATATACTAGGAAAATATTGGTAAAAACAGGCATTTTTCACCATATATTAGGAAAATATTTATAAAACAATGTATTTTATCGTGAACCCACGATATTTAGAGGATACCAATTATAAAAGACCATATTTCCAACTCAAGAAGAGAAAAAATACTTTATATCATGGTTTTCCCTGTTTATTAAAGGATTCCAGGCACTTTTCACCATATACTAGGAAAATATTGGTAAAAACAGGCATTTTTCACCATATATTAGGAAAATATTTATAAAACAATGTATTTTATCGTAAACCCACGATATTTAGAGGATACCAATTATAAAAGACCATATTTCCAACTCAAGAAGAGAAAAAATACTTTATATCATGGTTTTCCCTGTTTATTAAAGGATTCCAGGCACTTTTCACCATATACTAGGAAAATATTGGTAAAAACAGGCATTTTTCACCATATATTAGGAAAATATTTATAAAACAATGTATTTTATCGTGAACCCACGATATTTAGAGGATACCAATTATAAAAGACCATATTTCCAACTCAAGAAGAGAAAAAATACTTTATATCATGGTTTTCCCTGTTTATTAAAGGATTCCAGGCACTTTTCACCATATACTAGGAAAATATTGGTAAAAACAGGCATTTTTCACCATATATTAGGAAAATATTTATAAAACAATGTATTTTATCGTGAACCCACGATATTTAGAGGATACCAATTATAAAAGACCATATTTCCAACTCAAGAAGAGAAAAAATACTTTATATCATGGTTTTCCCTGTTTATTAAAGGATTCCAGGCACTTTTCACCATATACTAGGAAAATATTGGTAAAAACAGGCATTTTTCACCATATATTAGGAAAATATTTATAAAACAATGTATTTTATCGTAAACCCACGATATTTAGAGGATACCAATTATAAAAGACCATATTTCCAACTCAAGAAGAGAAAAAATACTTTATATCATGGTTTTCCCTGTTTATTAAAGGATTCCAGGCACTTTTCACCATATACTAGGAAAATATTGGTAAAAACAGGCATTTTTCACCATATATTAGGAAAATATTTATAAAACAATGTATTTTATCGTAAACCCACGATATTTAGAGGATACCAATTATAAAAGACCATATTTCCAACTCAAGAAGAGAAAAAATACTTTATATCATGGTTTTCCCTGTTTATTAAAGGATTCCAGGCACTTTTCACCATATACTAGGAAAATATTGGTAAAAACAGGCATTTTTCACCATATATTAGGAAAATATTTATAAAACAATGTATTTTATCGTGAACCCACGATATTTAGAGGATACCAATTATAAAAGACCATATTTCCAACTCAAGAAGAGAAAAAATACTTTATATCATGGTTTTCCCTGTTTATTAAAGGATTCCAGGCACTTTTCACCATATACTAGGAAAATATTGGTAAAAACAGGCATTTTTCACCATATATTAGGAAAATATTTATAAAACAATGTATTTTATCGTAAACCCACGATATTTAGAGGATACCAATTATAAAAGACCATATTTCCAACTCAAGAAGAGAAAAAATACTTTATATCATGGTTTTCCCTGTTTATTAAAGGATTCCAGGCACTTTTCACCATATACTAGGAAAATATTGGTAAAAACAGGCATTTTTCACCATATATTAGGAAAATATTTATAAAACAATGTATTTTATCGTGAACCCACGATATTTAGAGGATACCAATTATAAAAGACCATATTTCCAACTCAAGAAGAGAAAAAATACTTTATATCATGGTTTTCCCTGTTTATTAAAGGATTCCAGGCACTTTTCACCATATACTAGGAAAATATTGGTAAAAACAGGCATTTTTCACCATATATTAGGAAAATATTTATAAAACAATGTATTTTATCGTAAACCCACGATATTTAGAGGATACCAATTATAAAAGACCATATTTCCAACTCAAGAAGAGAAAAAATACTTTATATCATGGTTTTCCCTGTTTATTAAAGGATTCCAGGCACTTTTCACCATATACTAGGAAAATATTGGTAAAAACAGGCATTTTTCACCATATATTAGGAAAATATTTATAAAACAATGTATTTTATCGTGAACCCACGATATTTAGAGGATACCAATTATAAAAGACCATATTTCCAACTCAAGAAGAGAAAAAATACTTTATATCATGGTTTTCCCTGTTTATTAAAGGATTCCAGGCACTTTTCACCATATACTAGGAAAATATTGGTAAAAACAGGCATTTTTCACCATATATTAGGAAAATATTTATAAAACAATGTATTTTATCGTGAACCCACGATATTTAGAGGATACCAATTATAAAAGACCATATTTCCAACTCAAGAAGAGAAAAAATACTTTATATCATGGTTTTCCCTGTTTATTAAAGGATTCCAGGCACTTTTCACCATATACTAGGAAAATATTGGTAAAAACAGGCATTTTTCACCATATATTAGGAAAATATTTATAAAACAATGTATTTTATCGTGAACCCACGATATTTAGAGGATACCAATTATAAAAGACCATATTTCCAACTCAAGAAGAGAAAAAATACTTTATATCATGGTTTTCCCTGTTTATTAAAGGATTCCAGGCACTTTTCACCATATACTAGGAAAATATTGGTAAAAACAGGCATTTTTCACCATATATTAGGAAAATATTTATAAAACAATGTATTTTATCGTAAACCCACGATATTTAGAGGATACCAATTATAAAAGACCATATTTCCAACTCAAGAAGAGAAAAAATACTTTATATCATGGTTTTCCCTGTTTATTAAAGGATTCCAGGCACTTTTCACCATATACTAGGAAAATATTGGTAAAAACAGGCATTTTTCACCATATATTAGGAAAATATTTATAAAACAATGTATTTTATCGTAAACCCACGATATTTAGAGGATACCAATTATAAAAGACCATATTTCCAACTCAAGAAGAGAAAAAATACTTTATATCATGGTTTTCCCTGTTTATTAAAGGATTCCAGGCACTTTTCACCATATACTAGGAAAATATTGGTAAAAACAGGCATTTTTCACCATATATTAGGAAAATATTTATAAAACAATGTATTTTATCGTGAACCCACGATATTTAGAGGATACCAATTATAAAAGACCATATTTCCAACTCAAGAAGAGAAAAAATACTTTATATCATGGTTTTCCCTGTTTATTAAAGGATTCCAGGCACTTTTCACCATATACTAGGAAAATATTGGTAAAAACAGGCATTTTTCACCATATATTAGGAAAATATTTATAAAACAATGTATTTTATCGTAAACCCACGATATTTAGAGGATACCAATTATAAAAGACCATATTTCCAACTCAAGAAGAGAAAAAATACTTTATATCATGGTTTTCCCTGTTTATTAAAGGATTCCAGGCACTTTTCACCATATACTAGGAAAATATTGGTAAAAACAGGCATTTTTCACCATATATTAGGAAAATATTTATAAAACAATGTATTTTATCGTAAACCCACGATATTTAGAGGATACCAATTATAAAAGACCATATTTCCAACTCAAGAAGAGAAAAAATACTTTATATCATGGTTTTCCCTGTTTATTAAAGGATTCCAGGCACTTTTCACCATATACTAGGAAAATATTGGTAAAAACAGGCATTTTTCACCATATATTAGGAAAATATTTATAAAACAATGTATTTTATCGTAAACCCACGATATTTAGAGGATACCAATTATAAAAGACCATATTTCCAACTCAAGAAGAGAAAAAATACTTTATATCATGGTTTTCCCTGTTTATTAAAGGATTCCAGGCACTTTTCACCATATACTAGGAAAATATTGGTAAAAACAGGCATTTTTCACCATATATTAGGAAAATATTTATAAAACAATGTATTTTATCGTAAACCCACGATATTTAGAGGATACCAATTATAAAAGACCATATTTCCAACTCAAGAAGAGAAAAAATACTTTATATCATGGTTTTCCCTGTTTATTAAAGGATTCCAGGCACTTTTCACCATATACTAGGAAAATATTGGTAAAAACAGGCATTTTTCACCATATATTAGGAAAATATTTATAAAACAATGTATTTTATCGTGAACCCACGATATTTAGAGGATACCAATTATAAAAGACCATATTTCCAACTCAAGAAGAGAAAAAATACTTTATATCATGGTTTTCCCTGTTTATTAAAGGATTCCAGGCACTTTTCACCATATACTAGGAAAATATTGGTAAAAACAGGCATTTTTCACCATATATTAGGAAAATATTTATAAAACAATGTATTTTATCGTAAACCCACGATATTTAGAGGATACCAATTATAAAAGACCATATTTCCAACTCAAGAAGAGAAAAAATACTTTATATCATGGTTTTCCCTGTTTATTAAAGGATTCCAGGCACTTTTCACCATATACTAGGAAAATATTGGTAAAAACAGGCATTTTTCACCATATATTAGGAAAATATTTATAAAACAATGTATTTTATCGTGAACCCACGATATTTAGAGGATACCAATTATAAAAGACCATATTTCCAACTCAAGAAGAGAAAAAATACTTTATATCATGGTTTTCCCTGTTTATTAAAGGATTCCAGGCACTTTTCACCATATACTAGGAAAATATTGGTAAAAACAGGCATTTTTCACCATATATTAGGAAAATATTTATAAAACAATGTATTTTATCGTAAACCCACGATATTTAGAGGATACCAATTATAAAAGACCATATTTCCAACTCAAGAAGAGAAAAAATACTTTATATCATGGTTTTCCCTGTTTATTAAAGGATTCCAGGCACTTTTCACCATATACTAGGAAAATATTGGTAAAAACAGGCATTTTTCACCATATATTAGGAAAATATTTATAAAACAATGTATTTTATCGTGAACCCACGATATTTAGAGGATACCAATTATAAAAGACCATATTTCCAACTCAAGAAGAGAAAAAATACTTTATATCATGGTTTTCCCTGTTTATTAAAGGATTCCAGGCACTTTTCACCATATACTAGGAAAATATTGGTAAAAACAGGCATTTTTCACCATATATTAGGAAAATATTTATAAAACAATGTATTTTATCGTGAACCCACGATATTTAGAGGATACCAATTATAAAAGACCATATTTCCAACTCAAGAAGAGAAAAAATACTTTATATCATGGTTTTCCCTGTTTATTAAAGGATTCCAGGCACTTTTCACCATATACTAGGAAAATATTGGTAAAAACAGGCATTTTTCACCATATATTAGGAAAATATTTATAAAACAATGTATTTTATCGTAAACCCACGATATTTAGAGGATACCAATTATAAAAGACCATATTTCCAACTCAAGAAGAGAAAAAATACTTTATATCATGGTTTTCCCTGTTTATTAAAGGATTCCAGGCACTTTTCACCATATACTAGGAAAATATTGGTAAAAACAGGCATTTTTCACCATATATTAGGAAAATATTTATAAAACAATGTATTTTATCGTGAACCCACGATATTTAGAGGATACCAATTATAAAAGACCATATTTCCAACTCAAGAAGAGAAAAAATACTTTATATCATGGTTTTCCCTGTTTATTAAAGGATTCCAGGCACTTTTCACCATATACTAGGAAAATATTGGTAAAAACAGGCATTTTTCACCATATATTAGGAAAATATTTATAAAACAATGTATTTTATCGTAAACCCACGATATTTAGAGGATACCAATTATAAAAGACCATATTTCCAACTCAAGAAGAGAAAAAATACTTTATATCATGGTTTTCCCTGTTTATTAAAGGATTCCAGGCACTTTTCACCATATACTAGGAAAATATTGGTAAAAACAGGCATTTTTCACCATATATTAGGAAAATATTTATAAAACAATGTATTTTATCGTGAACCCACGATATTTAGAGGATACCAATTATAAAAGACCATATTTCCAACTCAAGAAGAGAAAAAATACTTTATATCATGGTTTTCCCTGTTTATTAAAGGATTCCAGGCACTTTTCACCATATACTAGGAAAATATTGGTAAAAACAGGCATTTTTCACCATATATTAGGAAAATATTTATAAAACAATGTATTTTATCGTGAACCCACGATATTTAGAGGATACCAATTATAAAAGACCATATTTCCAACTCAAGAAGAGAAAAAATACTTTATATCATGGTTTTCCCTGTTTATTAAAGGATTCCAGGCACTTTTCACCATATACTAGGAAAATATTGGTAAAAACAGGCATTTTTCACCATATATTAGGAAAATATTTATAAAACAATGTATTTTATCGTAAACCCACGATATTTAGAGGATACCAATTATAAAAGACCATATTTCCAACTCAAGAAGAGAAAAAATACTTTATATCATGGTTTTCCCTGTTTATTAAAGGATTCCAGGCACTTTTCACCATATACTAGGAAAATATTGGTAAAAACAGGCATTTTTCACCATATATTAGGAAAATATTTATAAAACAATGTATTTTATCGTAAACCCACGATATTTAGAGGATACCAATTATAAAAGACCATATTTCCAACTCAAGAAGAGAAAAAATACTTTATATCATGGTTTTCCCTGTTTATTAAAGGATTCCAGGCACTTTTCACCATATACTAGGAAAATATTGGTAAAAACAGGCATTTTTCACCATATATTAGGAAAATATTTATAAAACAATGTATTTTATCGTGAACCCACGATATTTAGAGGATACCAATTATAAAAGACCATATTTCCAACTCAAGAAGAGAAAAAATACTTTATATCATGGTTTTCCCTGTTTATTAAAGGATTCCAGGCACTTTTCACCATATACTAGGAAAATATTGGTAAAAACAGGCATTTTTCACCATATATTAGGAAAATATTTATAAAACAATGTATTTTATCGTAAACCCACGATATTTAGAGGATACCAATTATAAAAGACCATATTTCCAACTCAAGAAGAGAAAAAATACTTTATATCATGGTTTTCCCTGTTTATTAAAGGATTCCAGGCACTTTTCACCATATACTAGGAAAATATTGGTAAAAACAGGCATTTTTCACCATATATTAGGAAAATATTTATAAAACAATGTATTTTATCGTGAACCCACGATATTTAGAGGATACCAATTATAAAAGACCATATTTCCAACTCAAGAAGAGAAAAAATACTTTATATCATGGTTTTCCCTGTTTATTAAAGGATTCCAGGCACTTTTCACCATATACTAGGAAAATATTGGTAAAAACAGGCATTTTTCACCATATATTAGGAAAATATTTATAAAACAATGTATTTTATCGTAAACCCACGATATTTAGAGGATACCAATTATAAAAGACCATATTTCCAACTCAAGAAGAGAAAAAATACTTTATATCATGGTTTTCCCTGTTTATTAAAGGATTCCAGGCACTTTTCACCATATACTAGGAAAATATTGGTAAAAACAGGCATTTTTCACCATATATTAGGAAAATATTTATAAAACAATGTATTTTATCGTGAACCCACGATATTTAGAGGATACCAATTATAAAAGACCATATTTCCAACTCAAGAAGAGAAAAAATACTTTATATCATGGTTTTCCCTGTTTATTAAAGGATTCCAGGCACTTTTCACCATATACTAGGAAAATATTGGTAAAAACAGGCATTTTTCACCATATATTAGGAAAATATTTATAAAACAATGTATTTTATCGTGAACCCACGATATTTAGAGGATACCAATTATAAAAGACCATATTTCCAACTCAAGAAGAGAAAAAATACTTTATATCATGGTTTTCCCTGTTTATTAAAGGATTCCAGGCACTTTTCACCATATACTAGGAAAATATTGGTAAAAACAGGCATTTTTCACCATATATTAGGAAAATATTTATAAAACAATGTATTTTATCGTGAACCCACGATATTTAGAGGATACCAATTATAAAAGACCATATTTCCAACTCAAGAAGAGAAAAAATACTTTATATCATGGTTTTCCCTGTTTATTAAAGGATTCCAGGCACTTTTCACCATATACTAGGAAAATATTGGTAAAAACAGGCATTTTTCACCATATATTAGGAAAATATTTATAAAACAATGTATTTTATCGTAAACCCACGATATTTAGAGGATACCAATTATAAAAGACCATATTTCCAACTCAAGAAGAGAAAAAATACTTTATATCATGGTTTTCCCTGTTTATTAAAGGATTCCAGGCACTTTTCACCATATACTAGGAAAATATTGGTAAAAACAGGCATTTTTCACCATATATTAGGAAAATATTTATAAAACAATGTATTTTATCGTAAACCCACGATATTTAGAGGATACCAATTATAAAAGACCATATTTCCAACTCAAGAAGAGAAAAAATACTTTATATCATGGTTTTCCCTGTTTATTAAAGGATTCCAGGCACTTTTCACCATATACTAGGAAAATATTGGTAAAAACAGGCATTTTTCACCATATATTAGGAAAATATTTATAAAACAATGTATTTTATCGTGAACCCACGATATTTAGAGGATACCAATTATAAAAGACCATATTTCCAACTCAAGAAGAGAAAAAATACTTTATATCATGGTTTTCCCTGTTTATTAAAGGATTCCAGGCACTTTTCACCATATACTAGGAAAATATTGGTAAAAACAGGCATTTTTCACCATATATTAGGAAAATATTTATAAAACAATGTATTTTATCGTGAACCCACGATATTTAGAGGATACCAATTATAAAAGACCATATTTCCAACTCAAGAAGAGAAAAAATACTTTATATCATGGTTTTCCCTGTTTATTAAAGGATTCCAGGCACTTTTCACCATATACTAGGAAAATATTGGTAAAAACAGGCATTTTTCACCATATATTAGGAAAATATTTATAAAACAATGTATTTTATCGTAAACCCACGATATTTAGAGGATACCAATTATAAAAGACCATATTTCCAACTCAAGAAGAGAAAAAATACTTTATATCATGGTTTTCCCTGTTTATTAAAGGATTCCAGGCACTTTTCACCATATACTAGGAAAATATTGGTAAAAACAGGCATTTTTCACCATATATTAGGAAAATATTTATAAAACAATGTATTTTATCGTAAACCCACGATATTTAGAGGATACCAATTATAAAAGACCATATTTCCAACTCAAGAAGAGAAAAAATACTTTATATCATGGTTTTCCCTGTTTATTAAAGGATTCCAGGCACTTTTCACCATATACTAGGAAAATATTGGTAAAAACAGGCATTTTTCACCATATATTAGGAAAATATTTATAAAACAATGTATTTTATCGTAAACCCACGATATTTAGAGGATACCAATTATAAAAGACCATATTTCCAACTCAAGAAGAGAAAAAATACTTTATATCATGGTTTTCCCTGTTTATTAAAGGATTCCAGGCACTTTTCACCATATACTAGGAAAATATTGGTAAAAACAGGCATTTTTCACCATATATTAGGAAAATATTTATAAAACAATGTATTTTATCGTGAACCCACGATATTTAGAGGATACCAATTATAAAAGACCATATTTCCAACTCAAGAAGAGAAAAAATACTTTATATCATGGTTTTCCCTGTTTATTAAAGGATTCCAGGCACTTTTCACCATATACTAGGAAAATATTGGTAAAAACAGGCATTTTTCACCATATATTAGGAAAATATTTATAAAACAATGTATTTTATCGTGAACCCACGATATTTAGAGGATACCAATTATAAAAGACCATATTTCCAACTCAAGAAGAGAAAAAATACTTTATATCATGGTTTTCCCTGTTTATTAAAGGATTCCAGGCACTTTTCACCATATACTAGGAAAATATTGGTAAAAACAGGCATTTTTCACCATATATTAGGAAAATATTTATAAAACAATGTATTTTATCGTAAACCCACGATATTTAGAGGATACCAATTATAAAAGACCATATTTCCAACTCAAGAAGAGAAAAAATACTTTATATCATGGTTTTCCCTGTTTATTAAAGGATTCCAGGCACTTTTCACCATATACTAGGAAAATATTGGTAAAAACAGGCATTTTTCACCATATATTAGGAAAATATTTATAAAACAATGTATTTTATCGTAAACCCACGATATTTAGAGGATACCAATTATAAAAGACCATATTTCCAACTCAAGAAGAGAAAAAATACTTTATATCATGGTTTTCCCTGTTTATTAAAGGATTCCAGGCACTTTTCACCATATACTAGGAAAATATTGGTAAAAACAGGCATTTTTCACCATATATTAGGAAAATATTTATAAAACAATGTATTTTATCGTAAACCCACGATATTTAGAGGATACCAATTATAAAAGACCATATTTCCAACTCAAGAAGAGAAAAAATACTTTATATCATGGTTTTCCCTGTTTATTAAAGGATTCCAGGCACTTTTCACCATATACTAGGAAAATATTGGTAAAAACAGGCATTTTTCACCATATATTAGGAAAATATTTATAAAACAATGTATTTTATCGTGAACCCACGATATTTAGAGGATACCAATTATAAAAGACCATATTTCCAACTCAAGAAGAGAAAAAATACTTTATATCATGGTTTTCCCTGTTTATTAAAGGATTCCAGGCACTTTTCACCATATACTAGGAAAATATTGGTAAAAACAGGCATTTTTCACCATATATTAGGAAAATATTTATAAAACAATGTATTTTATCGTGAACCCACGATATTTAGAGGATACCAATTATAAAAGACCATATTTCCAACTCAAGAAGAGAAAAAATACTTTATATCATGGTTTTCCCTGTTTATTAAAGGATTCCAGGCACTTTTCACCATATACTAGGAAAATATTGGTAAAAACAGGCATTTTTCACCATATATTAGGAAAATATTTATAAAACAATGTATTTTATCGTAAACCCACGATATTTAGAGGATACCAATTATAAAAGACCATATTTCCAACTCAAGAAGAGAAAAAATACTTTATATCATGGTTTTCCCTGTTTATTAAAGGATTCCAGGCACTTTTCACCATATACTAGGAAAATATTGGTAAAAACAGGCATTTTTCACCATATATTAGGAAAATATTTATAAAACAATGTATTTTATCGTAAACCCACGATATTTAGAGGATACCAATTATAAAAGACCATATTTCCAACTCAAGAAGAGAAAAAATACTTTATATCATGGTTTTCCCTGTTTATTAAAGGATTCCAGGCACTTTTCACCATATACTAGGAAAATATTGGTAAAAACAGGCATTTTTCACCATATATTAGGAAAATATTTATAAAACAATGTATTTTATCGTGAACCCACGATATTTAGAGGATACCAATTATAAAAGACCATATTTCCAACTCAAGAAGAGAAAAAATACTTTATATCATGGTTTTCCCTGTTTATTAAAGGATTCCAGGCACTTTTCACCATATACTAGGAAAATATTGGTAAAAACAGGCATTTTTCACCATATATTAGGAAAATATTTATAAAACAATGTATTTTATCGTAAACCCACGATATTTAGAGGATACCAATTATAAAAGACCATATTTCCAACTCAAGAAGAGAAAAAATACTTTATATCATGGTTTTCCCTGTTTATTAAAGGATTCCAGGCACTTTTCACCATATACTAGGAAAATATTGGTAAAAACAGGCATTTTTCACCATATATTAGGAAAATATTTATAAAACAATGTATTTTATCGTAAACCCACGATATTTAGAGGATACCAATTATAAAAGACCATATTTCCAACTCAAGAAGAGAAAAAATACTTTATATCATGGTTTTCCCTGTTTATTAAAGGATTCCAGGCACTTTTCACCATATACTAGGAAAATATTGGTAAAAACAGGCATTTTTCACCATATATTAGGAAAATATTTATAAAACAATGTATTTTATCGTGAACCCACGATATTTAGAGGATACCAATTATAAAAGACCATATTTCCAACTCAAGAAGAGAAAAAATACTTTATATCATGGTTTTCCCTGTTTATTAAAGGATTCCAGGCACTTTTCAGCATATACTAGGAAAATATTGGTAAAAACAGGCATTTTTCACCTTATATTAGGAAAATATTTATAAAACAATGTATTTTATCGTGAACCCACGATATTTAGAGATACCAATTATAAAAGACCATATTTCCAACTCAAGAAGAGAAAAAATACTTTATATCATGGTTTTCCCTGTTTATTAAAGAATTCCAGGCACTTTTCACCATATACTAGGAAAATATTGGTAAAAATAGGCATTTTTTACCATATATTAAGAAAATATTTATAAAACAATGTATTTTATCGTAAACCCACGATATTTAGAGGATACCAATTATAAAAGACCATATTTCCAACTCAAGAAGAGAAAAAATACTTTATATCATGGTTTTCCCTGTTTAATAAAGGATTCCAGGCACTTTTCACTTCATATACTAGAAAATATTGGTAAAAACAGGCATTTTTCACCATATATTAGGAAAATATTTATAAAACAATGTATTTTATCTTGAACCCACGATATTTAGAGGATACCAATTATAAAAGACCATATTTCCAACTCAAGAAGAGAAAAAATACTTTATATCATGGTTTTCCCTGTTTATTAAAGGATTCCAGGCACTTTTCACCATATACTAGGAAAATATTGGTAAAAACAGGCATTTTTCACCATATATTAGGAAAATATTTATAAACAATGTATTTTATCGTGAACCCACGATATTTAGAGGATACCAATTATAAAAGACCATATTTCCAACTCAAGAAGAGAAAAAATACTTTATATCATGGTTTTCCCTGTTTATTAAAGGATTCCAGGCACTTTTCACCATATACTAGGAAAATATTGGTAAAAACAGGCATTTTTCACCATATATTAGGAAAATATTTATAAAACAATGTATTTTATCGTAAACCCACGATATTTAGAGGATACCAATTATAAAAGACCATATTTCCAACTCAAGAAGAGAAAAAATACTTTATATCATGGTTTTCCCTGTTTATTAAAGGATTTCAGGCACTTTTCACCATATACTAGGAAAATATTGGTAAAAACAGGCATTTTTCACCATATATTAGGAAAATATTTATAAAACAATGTATTTTATCGTGAACCCACGATATTTAGAGGATACCAATTATAAAAGACCATATTTCCAACTCAAGAAGAGAAAAAATACTTTATATCATGTTTCCCTGTTTATTAAAGGATTCCAGGCACTTTTTCACCATATACTAGGAAAATATTGGTAAAAACAGGTATTTTTCACCATATATTAGGAAAATATTTATAAAACAATGTATTTTATCGTAAACCAACGATATTTAGAGGATACCAATTATAAAAGACCATATTTCCAACTCAAGAAGAGAAAAAATACTTTATATCATGGTTTTCCCTGTTTATTAAAGGATTCCAGGCACTTTTCACCATATACTAGGAAAATATTGGTAAAAACAGGCATTTTTCACCATATATCAGGGAAAGTATTTATAAAACAATGTATTTTATCGTGAACCCACGATATTTAGAGGATACCAATTATAAAAGACAATATTTCCAACTCAAGAAGAGAAAAAATACTTTATATCATGGTTTTCCCTGTTTATTAAAGGATTCCAGGCACTTTTCACCATATACTAGGAAAATATTGGTAAAAACAGGCATTTTTCCCCATGTCTTAGGAAAATATTTATAAAACAATGTATTTTATCGTAAACCCACGATATTTAGAGGATACCAATTATAAAAGACCATATTTCCAACTCAAGAAGAGAAAAAAATACTTTATATCATGGTTTTCCCTGTTTATTAAAGATTCAGGCACTTTTCACCATATACTAGAAAATATTGGTAAAAACAGGAATTTTCACCATATATTAGGAAAATATTTATAAAACAATGTATTTTATCGTGAACCCACGATATTTAGAGGATACCAATTATAAAAGACCATATTTCCAACTCAAGAAGCGAAAAAATACTTTATATCATGGTTTTCCTGTTTATTAAAGGATTCCAGGCACTTTTCACCATATACTAGGAAAATATTGGTAAAAACAGGCATTTTTCACCATATATTAGGAAAATATTTATAAAACAATGTATTTTATCGTGAACCCACGATATTTAGAGGATACCAATTATAAAAGACCATATTTCCAACTCAAGAAGAGAAAAAATACTTTATATCATGGTTTTCCCTGTTTATTAAAGGATTCCAGGCACTTTTCACCATATACTAGGAAAATATTGGTAAAAACAGGCATTTTTCACCATATATTAGGAAAATATTTATAAAACAATGTATTTTATCGTGAACCCACGATATTTAGAGGATACCAATTATAAAAGACCATATTTCCAACTCAAGAAGAGAAACAGTACTTTATATCATGGTTTTCTCTGTTTATTAAAGTATTCCAGGCACTTTTCACCATATACTAGGAAAATATTGGTAAAAATAGACATTTTTCACCATATATTAGGAAAATATTTATAAAACAATGTACCATATTTCCAACTCAAGAAGAGAAAAATACTTTATATCATGGTTTTCCCTGTTTATTAAAGGATTCAGGCACTTTTCACCATATACTAGGAAAATATTGGTAAAAACAGGCATTTTTCACCATATATTAGGAAAATATTTATAAAACAATGTATTTTATCGTGAACCCACGATATTTAGAGGATACCAATTATAAAAGACCATATTTCCAACTCAAGAAGAGAAAAATACTTTATATCATGGTTTTCCCTGTTTATTAAAGGATTCCAGGCACTTTTCACCATATACTAGGAAAATATTGGTAAAAACAGGCATTTTTCACCATATATTAGGAAAATATTTATAAAACAATGTATTTTATCGTGAACCCACGATATTTAGAGGATACCAATTATAAAAGACCATATTTCCAACTCAAGAAGAGAAAAATACTTTATATCATGGTTTTCCATGTTTATTAAAGGATTCCAGGCACTTTTTACCATATACTAGGAAAATATTGGTAAAAACAGGCCTTTTTTCACCATATATTAGGAAAATATTTATAAAACAATGTATTTTATCGTGAACCCACGATATTTAGAGGATACCAATTATAAAAGACAATATTTCCAACTCAAGAAGAGAAAAAATACTTTATATCATGGTTTTCCCTGTTTATTAAAGAATTCCAGGCACTTTTCACCATATACTAGGAAAATATTGGTAAAAATAGGCATTTTTCACCATATATTAGGAAAATATTTATAAAACAATGTATTTTATCGTAAACCCACGATATTTAGAGGATACCAATTATAAAAGACCATATTTCCAACTCAAGAAGAGAAAAAATACTTTATATCATGGTTTTCCCTGTTTATTAAAGGATTCCAGGCACTTTTCACCATATACTAGGAAAATATTGGTAAAAAAAGGTATTTTTCACCATATATTAGGAAAATATTTATAAAACAATGTATTTTATCGTGAACCCACGATATTTAGAGGATACCAATTATAAAAGACCATATTTCCAACTCAAGAAGAGAAAAAATACTTTATATCATGGCTCTTCCTGTTTATTAAAGGATTCCAGGCACTTTTCACCATATACTAGGAAAATATTGGTAAAAACAGGCATTTTTCACCATATATTAGGAAAATATTTATAAAACAATGTATTTTATCGTGAACCCACGATATTTAGAGGATACCAATTATAAAAGACCATATTTCCAACTCAAGAAGAGAAAAAATACTTTATATCATGGTTTTCCCTGTTTATTAAAGGATTCCAGGCACTTTTCACCATATACTAGGAAAATATTGGTAAAAACAGGCATTTTTCACCATATATTAGGAAAATATTTATAAAACAATGTATTTTATCGTAAACCCACGATATTTAGAGGATACCAATTATAAAAGACCATATTTCCAACTCAAGAAGAGAAAAAATACTTTATATCATGGTTTTCCCTGTTTATTAAAGGATTCCAGGCACTTTTCACCATATACTAGGAAAATATTGGTAAAAACAGGCATTTTTCACCATATATTAGGAAAATATTTATAAAACAATGTATTTTATCGTGAACCCACGATATTTAGAGGATACCAATTATAAAAGACCATATTTCCAACTCAAGAAGAGAAAAAATACTTTATATCATGGTTTTCCCTGTTTATTAAAGGATTCCAGGCACTTTTCACCATATACTAGGAAAATATTGGTAAAAACAGGCATTTTTCACCATATATTAGGAAAATATTTATAAACAATGTATTTTATCGTAAACCCACGATATTTAGAGGATACCAATTATAAAAGACCATATTTCCAACTCAAGAAGAGAAAAAATACTTTATATCATGGTTTTCCCTGTTTATTAAAGGATTCCAGGCACTTTTCACCATATACTAGGAAAATATTGGTAAAAACAGGCATTTTTCACCATATATTAGGAAAATATTTATAAAACAATGTATTTTATCGTAAACCCACGATATTTAGAGGATACCAATTATAAAAGACCATATTTCCAACTCAAGAAGAGAAAAAATACTTTATATCATGGTTTTCCCTGTTTATTAAAGGATTCCAGGCACTTTTCACCATATACTAGGAAAATATTGGTAAAAACAGGCATTTTTCACCATATATTAGGAAAATATTTATAAAACAATGTATTTTATCGTAAACCCACGATATTTAGAGGATACCAATTATAAAAGACCATATTTCCAACTCAAGGAGAGAAAATACTTTATATCATGGTTTTCCCTGTTTATTAAAGGATTCCAGGCACTTTTCACCATATACTAGGAAAATATTGGTAAAAACAGGCATTTTTCACCATATATTAGGAAAATATTTATAAAACAATGTATTTTATCGTGAACCCACGATATTTAGAGGATACCAATTATAAAAGACCATATTTCCAACTCAAGAAGAAGAGAAAAAAAACTTTATATCATGGTTTTCCCTGTTTATTAAAGGATTCCAGGCACTTTTCACCATATACTAGGAAAATATTGGTAAAAACAGGCATTTTTCACCATATATTAGGAAAATATTTATAAAACAATGTATTTTATCGTGAACCCACGATATTTAGAGGATACCAATTATAAAAGACCATATTTCCAACTCAAGAAGAGAAAAAATACTTTATATCATGGTTTTCCCTGTTTATTAAAGGATTCCAGGCACTTTTCACCATATACTAGGAAAATATTGGTAAAAACAGGCATTTTTCACCATATATTAGGAAAATATTTATAAAACAATGTATTTTATCGTAAACCCACGATATTTAGAGGATACCAATTATAAAAGACCATATTTCCAACTCAAGAAGAGAAAAAATACTTTATATCATGGTTTTCCCTGTTTATTAAAGGATTCCAGGCACTTTTCACCATATACTAGGAAAATATTGGTAAAAACAGGCATTTTTCACCATATATTAGGAAAATATTTATAAAACAATGTATTTTATCGTGAACCCACGATATTTAGAGGATACCAATTATAAAAGACCATATTTCCAACTCAAGAAGAGAAAAAATACTTTATATCATGGTTTTCCCTGTTTATTAAAGGATTCCAGGCACTTTTCACCATCTACTAGGAAAATATTGGTAAAAACAGGCATTTTTTACCATATATTAGGAAAATATTTATAAAACAATGTATTTTATCGTAAACCCACGATATTTAGAGGATACCAATTATAAAAGACCATATTTCCAACTCAACAAGAGAAAAAATACTTTATATCATGGTTTTCCCTGTTTATTAAAGGATTCGAGGCACTTTTCACCATATACTAAGAAAATATTGGTAAAAACAGGCATTTTTCACCATATATTAGGAAAATATTTATAAAACAATGTATTTTATCGTAAACCCACGATATTTAGAGGATACCAATTATAAAAGACCATATTTCCAACTCAAGAAGAGAAAAATACTTTATATCATGGTTTTCCCTGTTTATTAAAGGATTCCAGGCACTTTTCACCATATACTAGGAAAATATTGGTAAAAACAGGCATTTTTCACCATATATTAGGAAAATATTTATAAAACAATGTATTTTATCGTAAACCCACGATATTTAGAGGATACCAATTATAAAAGACCATATTTCCAACTCAAGAAGAGAAAAAATACTTTATATCATGGTTTTCCCTGTTTATTAAAGGATTCCAGGCACTTTTCACCATATACTAGGAAAATATTGGTAAAAACAGGCATTTTTCACCATATATTAGGAAAATATTTATAAAACAATGTATTTTATCGTGAACCCACGATATTTAGAGGATACCAATTATAAAAGACCATATTTCCAACTCAAGAAGAGAAAAAAAATACTTTATATCATGGTTTTCCTGTTTATTAAAGGATTCTAGGTACTTTTCATCATATACTAGGAAAATATTGGTAAAAACAGGCATTTTTTCATATATATTAGGAAAATATTTATAAAACAATGTATTTTATCGTAAACCCACGATATATACTAGAAAATATTGGTAAAAAGAGGCATTTGTCACCATATATTAGGAAAATATTTATAAAACAATGTATTTTATCGTGAACCCACGATACTTAGAGGATACCAATTATAAAAGACCATATTTCCAACTCAAGAAGAGAAAAAATACTTTATATCATGGTTTTTCCTGTTTATTAAAGGATTACAGGCACTTTTCACCATATACTAGGAAAATATTGGTAAAAACAGGTATTTTTCACCATATATTAGGAAAATATTTATAAAACAATGTATTTTATATAAAAGACCATATTTCCATCTCAAGAAGAGATAAAATACTTTATATCATGGTTTTCCCTGTTTATTAAAGGATTCCAGGCACTTTTCACCATATACTAGGAAAATATTGGTAAAAACAGGCATTTTTCACCATATATTAGGAAAATATTTATAAAACAATGTATTTTATCGTGAACCCACGATATTTAGAGGATACCAATTATAAAAGACCATATTTCCAACTCAAGAAGAGAAAAAAAATACTTTATATCATGGTTTTCCCTGTTTATTAAAGGATTCCAGGCACTTTTCACCATATACTAGGAAAATATTGGTAAAAACAGGCATTTTTCACCATATATTAGGAAAATATTTATAAAACAATGTATTTTATCGTGAACCCACGATATTTAGAGGATACCAATTATAAAAGACCATATTTCCAACTCAAGAAGAGAAAAAATACTTTATATCATGGTTTGCCTGTTTATTAAAGGATTCCAGGCACTTTTCACCATATACTAGGAAAATATTGGTAAAAACAGGCATTTGTCACCATATATTAGGAAAATATTTATAAAACAATGTATTTTATCGTAAACCCACGATATTTAGAGGATACCAATTATAAAAGACCATATTTCCAACTCAAGAAGAGAAAAACACTTTATATCATGGTTTTCCCTGTTTATTAAAGGATTCCAGGCACATTTCACTATATACTAGGAAAATATTGGTAAAAACAGGCATTTTTCACCATATATTAGGAAAATATTTATAAAACAATGTATTTTATCGTGAACCCACGATATTTAGAGGATACCAATTATAAAAGACCATATTTCCAACTCAAGAAGAGAAAAAATACTTTATATCATGGTTTTCCCTGTTTATTAAAGGATTCCAGGCACTTTTCACCATATACTAGGAAAATATTGGTAAAAACAGGCATTTTTCACCATATATTAGGAAAATATTTATAAAACAATGTATTTTATCGTAAACCCACGATATTTAGAGGATACCAATTATAAAAGACCATATTTCCAACTCAAGAAGAGAAAAAATACTTTATATCATGGTTTTCCCTGTTTATTAAAGGATTCCAGGCACTTTTCACCATATACTAGGAAAATATTGGTAAAAACAGGCATTTTTCACCATATATTAGGAAAATATTTATAAAACAATGTATTTTATCGTAAACCCACGATATTTAGAGGATACCAATTATAAAAGACCATATTTCCGACTCAAGAAGAGAAAAAATACTTTATATCATGGTTTTCCCTGTTTATTAAAGGGTTCCAGGCACTTTTCACCATATACTAGGAAAATATTGGTAAAAACAGGCATTTTTCACCATATATTAGGAAAATATTTATAAAACAATGTATTTTATCGTAAAGCCACGATATTTAGAGGATACCAATTATAAAAGACCATATTTCCAACTCCAGAAGATAAAAAATACTTTATATCATGGTTTTCCCTGTTTATTAAAGGATTCCAGGCATTTTTCACCATATATTAGGAAAATATTTATAAAACAATGTATTTTATCGTAAACCCACGATATTTAGAGGATACCAATTATAAAAGACCATATTTCCAACTCAATAAGAGAAAAAATACTTTATATCATGGTTTTCCCTGTTTATTAAAGGATTCCAGGCACTTTTCACCATATACTAGGAAAATATTGGTAAAAACAGGCATTTTTCACCATATATTAGGAAAATATTTATAAAACAATGTATTTTATCGTAAACCCACGATATTTAGAGGATACCAATTATAAAAGACCATATTTCCAACTCAAGAAGAGAAAAAATACTTTATATCATGGTTTTCCTTGTTTATTACACTTTTCACCATATACTAGGAAAATATTGGTAAAAACAGGCATTTTTCACCATATATTAGGAAAATATTTATAAAACAATGTATTTTATCGTGAACCCACGATATTTAGAGGATACCAATTATAAAAGACCATATTTCCAACTCAAGAAGAGAAAAAATACTTTATATCATGGTTTTCCCTGTTTATTAAAGGATTCCAGGCACTTTTCACCATATACTAGGAAAATATTGGTAAAAACAGGCATTTTTCACCATATATTAGGAAAATATTTATAAAACAATGTATTTTATCGTAAACCCACGATATTTAGAGGATACCAATTATAAAAGACCATATTTCCAACTCAAGAAGAGAAAAAATACTTTATATCATGGTTTTCCTGTTTATTAAAGGATTCCAGGCACTTTTCACCATATACTAGGAAAATATTGGTAAAAACAGGCATTTTTCACCATATATTAGGAAAATATTTATAAAACAATGTATTTTATCGTGAACCCACGATATTTAGAGGATACCAATTATAAAAGACCATATTTCCAACTCAAGAAGAGAAAAAATACTTTATATCATGGTTTTCCCTGTTTATTAAAGGATTCCAGGCACTTTTCACCATATACTAGGAAAATATTGGTAAAAACAGGCATTTTTCACCATATATTAGGAAAATATTTATAAAACAATGTATTTTATCGTGAACCCACGATATTTAGAGGATACCAATTATAAAAGACCATATTTCCAACTCAAGAAGAGAAAAAATACTTTATATCATGGTTTTCCCTGTTTATTAAAGGATTCCAGGCACTTTTCACCATATACTAGGAAAATATTGGTAAAAACAGGCATTTTTCACCATATATTAGGAAAATATTTATAAAACAATGTATTTTATCGTGAACCCACGATATTTAGAGGATACCAATTATAAAAGACCATATTTCCAACTCAAGAAGAGAAAAATACTTTATATCATGGTTTTCCCTGTTTATTAAAGGATTCCAGGCACTTTTCACCATATACTAGGAAAATATTGGTAAAAACAGGCATTTTTCACCATATATTAGGAAAATATTTATAAAACAATGTATTTTATCGTAAACCCACGATATTTAGAGGATACCAATTATAAAAGACCATATTTCCAACTCAAGAAGAGAAAAATACTTTATATCATGGTTTTCCCTGTTTATTAAAGGATTCCAGGCACTTTTCACCATATACTAGGAAAATATTGGTAAAAACAGGCATTTTTCACCATATATTAGGAAAATATTTATAAAACAATGTATTTTATCGTAAACCCACGATATTTAGAGGATACCAATTATAAAAGACCATATTTCCAACTCAAGAAGAGAAAAATACTTTATATCATGGTTTTCCCTGTTTATTAAAGGATTCCAGGCACTTTTCACCATATACTAGGAAAATATTGGTAAAAACAGGCATTTTTCACCATATATTAGGAAAATATTTATAAAACAATGTATTTTATCGTAAACCCACGATATTTAGAGGATACCAATTATAAAAGACCATATTTCCAACTCAAGAAGAGAAAAAATACTTTATATCATGGTTTTCCCTGTTTATTAAAGGATTCCAGGCACTTTTCACCATATACAAGGGAAATATTGGTAAAAATAGGCATTTTTTACCATATATTAGGAAAATATTTATAAAACAATGTATTTTATCGTAAACCCACGATATTTAGAGGATACCAATTATAAAAGACCATATTTCCAACTCAAGAAGAGAAAAAATACTTTATATCATGGTTTTCCCTGTTTATTAAAGGATTCCAGGCACTTTTCACCATATACTAGGAAAATATTGGTAAAAACAGGCATTTTTCACCATATATTAGGAAAATATTTATAAAACAATGTATTTTATCGTGAACCCACGATATTTAGAGGATACCAATTATAAAAGACCATATTTCCAACTCAAGAAGAGAAAAAATACTTTATATCATGGTTTTCCCTGTTTATTAAAGGATTCCAGGCACTTTTCACCATATACTAGGAAAATATTGGTAAAAACAGGCATTTTTCACCATATATTAGGAAAATATTTATAAAACAATGTATTTTATCGTAAACCCACGATATTTAGAGGATACCAATTATAAAAGACCATATTTCCAACTCAAGAAGAGAAAAAATACTTTATATCATGGTTTTCCCTGTTTATTAAAGAATTCCAGGCACTTTTCACCATATACTAGGAAAATATTGGTAAAAACAGGCATTTTTCACCATATATTAGGAAAATATTTATAAAACAATGTATTTTATCGTAAACCCACGATATTTAGAGGATACCAATTATAAAAGACCATATTTCCAACTCAAGAAGAGAAAAAATACTTTATATCATGGTTTTCCCTGTTTATTAAAGGATTCGAGGCACTTTTCACCATATACTAGGAAAATATTGGTAAAAACAGGCATTTTTCACCATATATTAGGAAAATATTTATAAAACAATGTATTTTATCATGAACCCACGATATTTAGAGGATACCAATTATAAAAGGCCATATTTCCAACTCAAGAAGAGAAAAAAATACTTTATATCATGGTTTTCCCTGTTTATTAAAGGATTCCAGGCACTTTTCACCATATACTAGGAAAATATTGGTAAAAACAGGCATTTTTCACCATATATTAGGAAAATATTTATAAAACAATGTATTTTATCGTAAACCCACGATATTTAGAGGATACCAATTATAAAAGACCATATTTCCAACTCAAGAAGAGAAAAAATACTTTATATCATGCTTTTCCCTGTTTATTAAAGGATTCCAGGCACTTTTCACCATATACTAGGAAAATATTGGTAAAAACAGGCATTTTTCACCATATATTAGGAAAATATTTATAAAACAATGTATTTTATCGTAAACCCACGATATTTAGAGGATACCAATTATAAAAGACCATATTTCCAACTCAAGAAGAGAAAAAATACTTTATATCATGGTTTTCCCTGTTTATTAAAGGATTCCAGGCACTTTTCACCATATACTAGGAAAATATTGGTAAAAACAGGCATTTTTCACCATATATTAGGAAAATATTTATAAAACAATGTATTTTATCGTAAACCCACGATATTTAGAGGATACCAATTATAAAAGACCATATTTCCAACTCAAGAAGAGAAAAAATACTTTATATCATGGTTTTCCCTGTTTATTAAAGGATTCCAGGCACTTTTCACCATATACTAGGAAAATATTGGTAAAAACAGGCATTTTTCACCATATATTAGGAAAATATTTATAAAACAATGTATTTTATCGTAAACCCACGATATTTAGAGGATACCAATTATAAAAGACCATATTTCCAACTCAAGAAGAGAAAAAAATACTTTATATCATGGTTTGCCTGTTTATTAAAGGATTCCAGGCACTTTTCACCATATACTAGGAAAATATTGGTAAAAACAGGCATTTTTCACCATATATTAGGAAAATATTTATAAAACAATGTATTTTATCGTAAACCCACGATATTTAGAGGATACCAATTATAAAAGACCATATTTCCAACTCAAGAAGAGAAAAAATACTTTATATCATGGTTTTCCCTGTTTATTAAAGGATTCCAGGCACTTTTCACCATATACTAGGAAAATATTGGTAAAAACAGGCATTTTTCACCATATATTAGGAAAATATTTATAAAACAATGTATTTTATCGTAAACCCACGATATTTAGAGGATACCAATTATAAAAGACCATATTTCCAACTCAAGAAGAGAAAAAATACTTTATATCATGGTTTTCCCTGTTTATTAAAGGATTCCAGGCACTTTTCACCATATACTAGGAAAATATTGGTAAAAACAGGCATTTTTCACCATATATTAGGAAAATATTTATAAAACAATGTATTTTATCGTGAACCCACGATATTTAGAGGATACCAATTATAAAAGACCATATTTCCAACTCAAGAAGAGAAAAAATACTTTATATCATGGTTTTCCCTGTTTATTAAAGGATTCCAGGCACTTTTCACCATATACTAGGAAAATATTGGTAAAAACAGGCATTTTTCACCATATATTAGGAAAATATTTATAAAACAATGTATTTTATCGTAAACCCACGATATTTAGAGGATACCAATTATAAAAGACCATATTTCCAACTCAAGAAGAGAAAAATACTTTATATCATGGTTTTCCCTGTTTATTAAAGGATTCCAGGCACTTTTCACCATATACTAGGAAAATATTGGTAAAAACAGGCATTTTTCACCATATATTAGGAAAATATTTATAAAACAATGTATTTTATCGTAAACCCACGATATTTAGAGGATACCAATTATAAAAGACCATATTTCCAACTCAAGAAGAGAAAAAATACTTTATATCATGGTTTTCCCTGTTTATTAAAGGATTCCAGGCACTTTTCACCATATACTAGGAAAATATTGGTAAAAACAGGCATTTTTCACCATATATTAGGAAAATATTTATAAAACAATGTATTTTATCGTAAACCCACGATATTTAGAGGATACCAATTATAAAAGACCATATTTCCAACTCAAGAAGAGAAAAAATACTTTATATCATGGTTTTCCTGTTTATTAAAGGATTCCAGGCACTTTTCACCATATACTAGGAAAATATTGGTAAAAACAGGCATTTTTCACCATATATTAGGAAAATATTTATAAAACAATGTATTTTATCGTAAACCCACGATATTTAGAGGATACCAATTATAAAAGACCATATTTCCAACTCAAGAAGAGAAAAAATACTTTATATCATGGTTTTCCTGTTTATTAAAGGATTCCAGGCACTTTTCACCATATACTAGGAAAATATTGGTAAAAACAGGCATTTTTCACCATATATTAGGAAAATATTTATAAAACAATGTATTTTATCGTAAACCCACGATATTTAGAGGATACCAATTATAAAAGACCATATTTCCAACTCAAGAAGAGACCATATTTCCAACTCAATAAGAGAAAAAATACTTTATATCATGGTTTTCCCTGTTTATTAAAGGATTCCAGGCACTTTTCACCATATACTAGGAATATATTGGTAAAAACAGGTATTTAAATAGGCATTTTTTACCATATATTAGGAAAATATTTATAAAACAATGTATTTTATCGTAAACCCACGATATTTAGAGGATACCAATTATAAAAGACCATATTTCCAACTCAAGAAGAGAAAAATACTTTATATCATGGTTTTCCTGTTTATTAAAGGATTCCAGGCACTTTTCACCATATACTAGGAAAATATTGGTAAAAACAGGCATTTTTCACCATATATTAGGAAAATATTTATAAAACATGTATTTTATCGTGAACCCACGATATTTAGGGATACCAATTATAAAAGACCATATTCCAACTCAAGAAGAGAAAAAATACTTTATATCATGGTTTTCCCTGTTTATTAAAGGATTCCAGGCACTTTTCACCATATATACTAGGAAAATATTGGTAAAAACAGGCATTTTTCACCATATATTAGGAAAATATTTATAAACAATGTATTTTATCGTGAACCCACGATATTTAGAGGATACCAATTATAAAAGACCATATTTCCAACTCAAGAAGAGAAAAATACTTTATATCATGGTTTTCCCTGTTTATTAAAGGATTCCAGGCACTTTTCACCATATACTAGGAAAATATTGGTAAAAACAGGCATTTTTCACCATATATTAGGAAAATATTTATAAAACAATGTATTTTATCGTAAACCCACGATATTTAGAGGATACCAATTATAAAAGACCATATTTCCAACTCAAGAAGAGAAAAAATACTTTATATCATGGTTTTCCCTGTTTATTAAAGGATTCCAGGCACTTTTCACCATATACTAGGAAAATATTGGTAAACAGGCATTTTTCACCATATATTAGGAAAATATTTATAAAACAATGTATTTTATCGTAAACCCACGATATTTAGAGGATACCAATTATAAAAGACCATATTTCCAACTCAAGAAGAGAAAAAATACTTTATATCATGGTTTTCCCTGTTTATTAAAGGATTCCAGGCACTTTTCACCATATACTAGGAAAATATTGGTAAAAACAGGCATTTTTCACCATATATTAGGAAAATATTTATAAAACAATGTATTTTATCGTAAACCCACGATATTTAGAGGATACCAATTATAAAAGACCATATTTCCAACTCAAGAAGAGAAAAAATACTTTATATCATGGTTTTCCCTGTTTATTAAAGGATTCCAGGCACTTTTCACCATATACTAGGAAAATATTGGTAAAAACAGGCATTTTTCACCATATATTAGGAAAATATTTATAAAACAATGTATTTTATCGTGAACCCACGATATTTAGAGGATACCAATTATAAAAGACCATATTTCCAACTCAAGAAGAGAAAAATACTTTATATCATGGTTTTCCCTGTTTATTAAAGGATTCCAGGCACTTTTCACCATATACTAGGAAAATATTGGTAAAAACAGGCATTTTTCACCATATATTAGGAAAATATTTATAAAACAATGTATTTTATCGTAAACCCAATATATTTAGAGAATACCAATTATAAAAGACCATATTTCCAACTCAAGAAGAGAAAAAATACTTTATATCATGGTTTTCCCTGTTTATTAAAGGATTCCAGGCACTTTTCACCATCTACTAGGAAAATATTGGTAAAAACAGGCATTTTTTACCATATATTAGGAAAATATTTATAAAACAATGTATTTTATCGTAAACCCACGATATTTAGAGGATACCAATTATAAAAGACCATATTTCCAACTCAAGAAGAGAAAAAATACTTTATATCATGGTTTTCCCTGTTTATTAAAGGATTCCAGGCACTTTTCACCATATACTAGGAAAATATTGGTAAAAACAGGCATTTTTCACCATATATTAGGAAAATATTTATAAAACAATGTATTTTATCGTAAACCCACGATATTTAGAGGATACCAATTATAAAAGACCATATTTCCAACTCAAGAAGAGAAAAATACTTTATATCATGGTTTTCCCTGTTTATTAAAGGATTCCAGGCACTTTTCACCATATACTAGGAAAATATTGGTAAAAACAGGCATTTTTCACCATATATTAGGAAAATATTTATAAAACAATGTATTTTATCGTGAACCCACGATATTTAGAGGATACCAATTATAAAAGACCATATTTCCAACTCAAGAAGAGAAAAAATACTTTATATCATGGTTTTCCCTGTTTATTAAAGGATTCCAGGCACTTTTCACCATATACTAGGAAAATATTGGTAAAAACAGGCATTTTTCACCATATATTAGGAAAATATTTATAAAACAATGTATTTTATCGTGAACCCACGATATTAGAGGATACCAATTATAAAAGACCATATTTCCAACTCAAGAAGAGAAAAAAACTTTATATCATGGTTTTCCTGTTTATTAAAGGATTCCAGGCACTTTTCACCATATACTAGGAAAATATTGGTAAAAACAGGCATTTTTTCACCATATATTAGGAAAATATATTTATAAAACAATGTATTTTATCGTGAACCCACGATATTTAGAGGATACCAATTATAAAAGACCATATTTCCAACTCAAGAAGAGAAAAAATACTTTATATCATGGTTTTCCCTGTTTATTAAAGGATTCCAGGCACTTTTCACCATATACTAGGAAAATATTGTTTATTAAAGTAAAATATACAGGGTAAAAACAGGCATTTTTCACCATATATGAGGAAAATATTTATAAAACAATGTATTTTATCGTGAACCCACGATATTTAGAGGATACCAATTATAAAAGACAATATTTCCAACTCAAGAAGAGAAAAAATACTTTATATCATGGTTTTCCCTGTTTATTAAAGGATTCCAGGCACTTTTCACCATATACTAGGAAAATATTGGTAAAAACAGGCATTTTTCACCATATATTAGGAAAATATTTATAAAACAATGTATTTTATCGTGAACCCACGATATTTAGAGGATACCAATTATAAAAGACAATATTTCCAACTCAAGAAGAGAAAAAATACTTTATATCATGATTTCCCTGTTTATTAAAGGATTCCAGGCACTTTTCACCATATACTAGGAAAATATTGGTAAAAAAAAACAGGCATTTTTCACCATATATTAGGAAAATATTTATAAAACAATGTATTTTATCGTGAACCCACGATATTTAGAGGATACCAATTATAAAAGACAATATTTCCAACTCAAGAAGAGAAAAAATACTTTATATCATGGTTTTCCCTGTTTATTAAAGAATTCCAAGCACTTTTCACCATATACTAGGAAAATATTGGTAAAAATAGGCATTTTTTACCATATATTAGGAAAATATTTATAAAAATAGGCATTTTTTACCATATATTAGGAAAATATTTATAAAACAATGTATTTTATCGTAAACCCACGATATTTAGAGGATACCAATTATAAAAGACCATATTTCCAACTCAAGAAGAGAAAAAATACTTTATATCATGGTTTTCCCTGTTTATTAAAGAATTCCAGGCACTTTTCACCATATACTAGGAAAATATTGGTAAAAACAGGCATTTTTCACCATATATTAGGAAAATATTTATAAAACAATGTATTTTATCGTGAACCCACGATATTTAGAGGATACCAATTATAAAAGACCATATTTCCAACTCAAGAAGAGAAAAAATACTTTATATCATGGTTTTCCCTGTTAGTTAAAGGATTCCAGGCACTTTTCACCATAAACTAGGAAAATATTGGTAAAAACAGGTATTTTTCACCATATATTAGGAAAATATTTATAAAACAATGTATTTTATCTTAAACCCACGATATTTAGAGGATACCAATTATAAAAGACCATATTTCCGACTCAAGAAGAGAAAAAATACTTTATATCATGGTTTTCCCTGTTTTTTAAAGGATTCCAGGCACTTTTCACCATATACTAGGAAAATATTGGTAAAAACAGGCATTTTTCACCATATATTAGGAAAATATTTAAAAAACAATGTATTTTATCGTGAACCCATGATATTTAGAGGATACCAATTATAAAAGACCATATTTCCAACTCAAGAAGAGAAAAAATACTTTATATCATGGTTTTCCCTGTTTATTAAAGGATTCCACGCACTTTTCACCATATACTAGGAAAATATTGGTAAAAACAGGCATTTTTCACCATATATTAGGAAAATATTTATAAAACAATGTATTTTATCGTAAACCCACGATATTTAGAGGATACCAATTATAAAAGACCACCATATTTCCAACTCAAGAAGAGAAAAAAACTTTATATCATGGTTTTCCCTGTTTATTAAAGGATTCCAGGCACTTTTCACCATATACTAGGAAAATATTGGTAAAAACAGGCATTTTTCACCATATATTAGGAAAATATTTATAAAACAATGTATTTTATCGTAAACCCACGATATTTAGAGGATACCAATTATAAAAGACCATATTTCCAACTCAAGAAGAGAAAAAAAAATACTTTATATCATGGTTTTCCCTGTTTATTAAAGGATTCCAGGCACTTTTCACCATATACTAGGAAAATATTGGTAAAAACAGGCATTTTTCACCATATATTAGGAAAATATTTATAAAACAATGTATTTTATCGTAAACCCACGATATTTAGAGGATACCAATTATAAAAGACCATATTTCCAACTCAAGAAGAGAAAAAATACTTTATATCATGGTTTTCCCTGTTTATTAAAGGATTCCACTTTTCACCATATACTAGGCAGGCATTTTTCACCATATATAGGAAAAAAATTTATAAAACAATGTATTTTATCGTGAACCCACGATATTTAGAGGATACCAATTATAAAAGACCATATTTCCAACTCAAGAAGAGAAAAATACTTTATATCATGTTTTCCCTGTTTATTAAAGGATTCCAGGCACTTTTCACCATATACTAGGAAAAATATTGGTAAAAACAGGCATTTTTCACCATATATTAGGAAAATATTTATAAAACAATGTATTTTATCGTAAACCCACGATATTTAGAGGATACCAATTATAAAAGACCATATTTCCAACTCAAGAAGAGAAAAATTTTTCACTTTATATCATGGTTTTCCCCCACGATTTATTAAAGAATTTTATATCAGGATTCACTTTTCACCATATACTAGGAAAAGTATTGGTAAAAACAGGCATTTTTCACCATATATTAGGAAAATATTTATAAAACAATGTATTTTATCGTAAACCCACGATATTTAGAGGATACCAATTATAAAAGACCATATTTTCAACTCAAGAATAGAAAAATACTTTATATCATGGTTTTCCCTGTTTATTAAAGGATTCCAGGCACTTTTCACCATATACTAGGAAAATATTGAAAACAGGCATTTTTTTTTCATATATTAGGAAAATATTTATAAAACAATGTATTTTATCGTAAACCCACGATATTTAGAGGATACCAATTATAAAAGACCATATTTCCAACTCAAGAAGAGAAAAAAAACTTTATATCATGGTTTTCCCTGTTTATTAAAGGATTCCAGGCACTTTTCACCATATACTAGGAAAATATTGGTAAAAACAGGCATTTTTCACCATATATTAGGAAAATATTTATAAAACAATGTATTTTATCGTGAACCCACGATATTTAGAGGATACCAATTATAAAAGACCATATTTCCAACTCAAGAAGAGAAAAAATACTTTATATCATGGTTTTCCCTGTTTATTAAAGGATTCCAGGCACTTTTCACCATATACTAGGAAAATATTGGTAAAAACAGGCATTTTTCACCATATATTAGGAAAATATTTATAAAACAATGTATTTTATCGTGAACCCACGATATTTAGAGGATACCAATTATAAAAGACCATATTTCCAACTCAAGAAGAGAAAAAATACTTTATATCATGGTTTTCCCTGTTTATTAAAGGATTCCAGGCACTTTTCACCATATACTAGGAAAATATTGGTAAAAACAGGCATTTTTCACCATATATTAGGAAAATATTTATAAAACAATGTATTTTATCGTAAACCCACGATATTTAGAGGATACCAATTATAAAAGACCATATTTCCAACTCAAGAAGAGAAAAATACTTTATATCATGGTTTTCCCTGTTTATTAAATGATTCCAGGCACTTTTCACCATATACTAGGAAAATATTGGTAAAAACAGGCATTTTTCACCATATATTAGGAAAATATTTATAAAACAATGTATTTTATCGTAAACCCACGATATTTAGAGGATACCAATTATAAAAGACCATATTTCCAACTCAAGAAGAGAAAAATACTTTATATCATGGTTTTCCCTGTTTATTAAAGGATTCCAGGCACTTTTCACCATATACTAGAAAATATTGGTAAAAACAGGCATTTTTCACCATATATTAGGAAAATATTTATAAAACAATGTATTTTATCGTGAACCCACGATATTTAGAGGATACCAATTATAAAAGACCATATTTCCAACTCAAGAAGAGAAAAAAATACTTTATATCATGGTTTTCCCTGTTTATTAAAGGATTCCAGGCACTTTTCACCATATACTAGGAAAATATTGGTAAAAACAGGCATTTTTCACCATATATTAGGAAAATATTTATAAAACAATGTATTTTATCGTGAACCCACGATATTTAGAGGATACCAATTATAAAAGACCATATTTCCAACTCAAGAAGAGAAAAAATACTTTATATCATGGTTTTCCCTGTTTATTAAAGGATTCCAGGCACTTTTCACCATATACTAGGAAAATATTGGTAAAAACAGGCATTTTTCACCATATATTAGGAAAATATTTATAAAACAATGTATTTTATCGTAAACCCAATATATTTAGAGAATACCAATTATAAAAGACCATATTTCCAACTCAAGAAGAGAAAAAATACTTTATATCATGGTTTTCCCTGTTTATTAAAGGATTCCAGGCACTTTTCACCATATACTAGGAAAATATTGGTAAAAACAGGCATTTTTCACCATATATTAGGAAAATATTTATAAAACAATGTATTTTATCGTAAACCCACGATATTTAGAGGATACCAATTATAAAAGACCATATTTCCAACTCAACAAGAGAAAAAATACTTTATATCATGGTTTTCCCTGTTTATTAAAGGATTCCAGGCACTTTTCACCATATACTAGGAAAATATTGGTAAAAACAGGCATTTTTCACCATATATTAGGAAAATATTTATAAAACAATGTATTTTATCGTGAACCCACGATATTTAGAGGATACCAATTATAAAAGACCATATTTCCAACTCAAGAAGAGAAAAAATACTTTATATCATGGTTTTCCTGTTTATAAGGATTCCAGGCACTTTTCACCATATACTAGGAAAATATTGGTAAAAACAGGCATTTTTCACCATATATTAGGAAAATATTTATAAAACAATGTATTTTATCGTGAACCCACGATATTTAGAGGATACCAATTATAAAAGACCATATTTCCAACTCAAGAAGAGAAAAAATACTTTATATCATGGTTTTCCCTGTTTATTAAAGGATTCCAGGCACTTTTCACCATATACTAGGAAAATATTGGTAAAAACAGGCATTTTTCACCATATATTAGGAAAATATTTATAAAACAATGTATTTTATCGTAAACCCACGATATTTAGAGGATACCAATTATAAAAGACCATATTTCCAACTCAAGAAGAGAAAAAATACTTTATATCATGGTTTTCCTGGTTATTAAAGGATTCCAGGCACTTTTCACCATATACTAGGAAAATATTGGTAAAAACAGGCATTTTTCACCATATATTAGGAAAATATTTATAAACAATGTATTTTATCGTGAACCCACGATATTTAGAGGATACCAATTATAAAAGACCATATTTCCAACTCAAGAAGAGAAAAAATACTTTATATCATGGTTTTCCCTGTTTATTAAAGGATTCCAGGCATTTTTCACCATATATTAGGAAAATATTCACCATATACTAGGAAAATATTGGTAAAAATTCCAGCATTTTTCACCATATATTAGGAAAATATTTAAATATTTATAAAACAATGTATTTTATCGTAAACCCACGATATTTAGAGGATACCAATTATAAAAGACCATATTTCCAACTCAAGAAGAGAAAAAATACTTTATATCATGGTTTTCCCTGTTTATTAAAGGATTCCAGGCACTTTTCACCATATACTAGGAAAATATTGGTAAAAACAGGCATTTTTCACCATATATTAGGAAAATATTTATAAAACAATGTATTTTATCGTAAACCCACGATATTTAGAGGATACCAATTATAAAAGACCATATTTCCAACTCAAGAAGAGAAAAAATACTTTATATCATGGTTTTCCCTGTTTATTAAAGGATTCCAGGCACTTTTCACCATATACTAGGAAAATATTGGTAAAAACAGGCATTTTTCACCATATATTAGGAAAATATTTATAAAACAATGTATTTTATCGTAAACCCACGATATTTAGAGGATACCAATTATAAAAGACCATATTTCCAACTCAAGAAGAGAAAAAAAATTCTTTATATCATGGTTTTCCCTGTTTATTAAAGGATTCCAGGCACTTTTCACCATATACTAGGAAAATATTGGTAAAAACAGGCATTTTTCACCATATATTAGGAAAATATTTATAAAACAATGTATTTTATCGTGAACCCACGATATTTAGAGGATACCAATTATAAAAGACCATATTTCCAACTCAAGAAGAGAAAAAATACTTTATATCATGGTTTTCCTGTTTATTAAAGGATTCCAGGCACTTTTCACATATACTAGGAAAATATTGGTAAAAAACAGGCATTTTTCACCATATATTAGGAAAATATTTATAAAACAATGTATTTTATCGTGAACCCACGATATTTAGAGGATACCAATTATAAAAGACCATATTTCCAACTCAAGAAGAGAAAAAATACTTTATATCATGGTTTTCCCTGTTTATTAAAGGATTCCAGGCACTTTTCACCATATACTAGGAAAATATTGGTAAAAACAGGCATTTTTCACCATATATTAGGAAAATATTTATAAAACAATGTATTTTATCGTGAAACCACGATATTTAGAGGATACCAATTATAAAAGACCATATTTCCAACTCAAAGAAGAAAAAAATTTATATCATGGTTTTCCCTGTTTATTAAAGGATTCCAGGCACTTTTCACCATATACTAGGAAAATATTGGTAAAAACAGGCATTTTTCACCATATATTAGGAATATATTTATAAAACAATGTATTTTATCGTAAACCAACGTTATTAGAGGATACCAATTATAAAAGACCATATTTCCAACTCAAGAAGAGAAAAAATACTTTATATCAAGGTTTTCCCTGTTTATTAAAGGATTCCAGGCACTTTTCACCATCTACTAGGAAAATATTGGTAAAAACAGGCATTTTTCACCATATATTAGTAAAATATTTATAAAACAATGTATTTTATCGTGATCCCATATTTAGAGGATACCAATTATAAATAAAACCATATTTCCAACTCAAGAAGAGAAAAATACTTTATATCATGGTTTGCCTGTTTATTAAAGGATTCCAGGCACTTTTCACCATATACTAGGAAAATATTGGTAAAAACAGGCATTTTTCACCATATATTAGGAAAATATTTATAAAACAATGTATTTTATCGTGAACCCACGATATTTAGAGGATACCAATTATAAAAGACCATATTTCCAACTCAAGAAAAGAAAAAATACTTTATATCATGGTTTTCCCTGTTTATAAAGGATTCCAGGCACTTTTCACCATATACTAGGAAAATATTGGTAAAAACAGGCATTTTTCACCATATATTAGGAAAATATTTATAAAACAATGTATTTTATCGTAAACCCACGATATTTAGAGGATACCAATTATAAAAGACCATATTTCCAACTCAAGAAGAGAAAAAAAACTTTATATCATGGTTTTACCTTTTTATTAAAGGATTCCAGGCAGTTTTCACCGTATACTAGGAAAATATTGGTAAAAACAGGCTTTTTTCACCATATATTAGGAAAGTTTTTATAAAACAATGTATTTTATCGTAACCCACGATATTTAGAGGATACCAATTATAAAATAAAACCATATTTTTCCAACTCAAGAAGAGAAAAAATACTTTATATCATGGTTTTCCCTGTTTATTAAAGGATTCCAGGCACTTTTCACCATATACTAGGAAAATATTGGTAAAAACAGGTATTTTTCACCATTAAAACAATGTATTTTATCGTGAACCCACGATATTTAGAGGATACCAATTATAAAAGACCATATTTCCAACTCAAGAAGAGAAAAAATACTTTATATCATGGTTTTCCCTGTTTATTAAAGGATTCCAGGCACTTTTCACCATATACTAGGAAAATATTGGTAAAAACAGGCATTTTTCACCATATATTAGGAAAATATTTATAAAACAATGTATTTTATCGTGAACCCACGATATTTAGAGGATACCAATTATAAAAGACCATATTTCCAACTCAAGAAGAGAAAAATACTTTATATCATGGTTTTCCCTGTTTATTAAAGGATTCCAGGCACTTTTCACCATATACTAGGAAAATATTGGTAAAAACAGGCATTTTTCACCATATATTAGGAAAATATTTATAAAACAATGTATTTTATCGTAAACCCACGATATTTAGAGGATACCAATTATAAAAGACCATATTTCCAACTCAAGAAGAGAAAAAATACTTTATATCATGGTTTTCCCTTTATTAAAGGATTCCAGGCACTTTTCACCATATACTAGGAAAATATTGGTAAAAACAGGCATTTTTCACCATATATTAGGAAAATATTTATAAAACAATGTATTTTATCGTAAACCCACGATATTTAGAGGATACCAATTATAAAAGACCATATTTCCAACTCAAGAAGAGAAAAAATACTTTATATCATGGTTTTCCCTGTTTATTAAAGGATTCCAGGCACTTTTCACCATATACTAGGAAAATATTGGTAAAAACAGGCATTTTTCACCATATATTAGGAAAATATTTATAAAACAATGTATTTTATCGTAAACCCACGATATTTAGAGGATACCAATTATAAAAGACCATATTTCCAACTCAAGAAGAGAAAAAATACTTTATATCATGGTTATTCCTGTTTATTAAAGGATTACAGGCACTTTTCACCATATACTAGGAAAATATTGGTAAAAACAGGCATTTTTCACCATATATTAGGAAAATCTTTATTATAAATGTATTTTATCGTGAACCCACGATATTTAGAGGATACCAATTATAAAAGACCATATTTCCAACTCAAGAAGAGAAAAAATACTTTATATCATGGTTTTCCCTGTTTATTAAAGGATTCCAGGCACTTTTCACCATATACTAGGAAAATATTGGTAAAAACAGGCATTTTTCACCATATATTAGGAAAATATTTATAAAACAATGTATTTTATCGTAAACCCACGATATTTAGAGGATACCAATTATAAAAGACCATATTTCCAACTCAAGAAGAGAAAAAATACTTTATATCATGGTTTTCCCTGTTTATTAAAGGATTCCAGGCACTTTTCACCATATACTAGGAAAATATTGGTAAAAACAGGCATTTTTCACCATATATTAGGAAAATATTTATAAAACAATGTATTTTATCGTAAACCCACGATATTTAGAGGATACCAATTATAAAAGACCATATTTCCAACTCAAGAAGAGAAAAATACTTTATATCATGGTTTTCCTGTGTTTAAAAAGGATTCCAGGCACTTTTCACCATATACTAGGAAAATATTGGTAAAAACAGGCATTTTTCACCATATATTAGGAAAATATTTATAAAACAATGTATTTTATCGTGAACCCACGATATTTAGAGGATACCAATTATAAAAGACCATATTTCCAACTCAAGAAGAGAAAAATACTTTATATCATGGTTTTCCCTGTTTATTAAAGGATTCCAGGCACTTTTCACCATATACTAGGAAAATATTGGTAAAAACAGGCATTTTTCACCATATATTAGGAAAATATTTATAAAACAATGTATTTTATCGTAAACCCACGATATTTAGAGGATACCAATTATAAAAGACCATATTTCCAACTCAAGAAGAGAAAAATACTTTATATCATGGTTTTCCCTGTTTATTAAAGGATTCCAGGCACTTTTCACCATATACTAGGAAAATATTGGTAAAAACAGGCATTTTTCACCATATATTAGGAAAATATTTATAAAACAATGTATTTTATCGTAAACCCACGATATTTAGAGGATACCAATTATAAAAGACCATATTTCCAACTCAAGAAGAGAAAAAATACTTTATATCATGGTTTTCCCTGTTTATTAAAGGATTCCAGGCACTTTTCACCATATACTAGGAAAATATTGGTAAAAACAGGCATTTTTCACCATATATTAGGAAAATATTTATAAAACAATGTATTTTATCGTAAACCCACGATATTTAGAGGATACCAATTATAAAAGACCATATTTCCAACTCAAGAAGAGAAAAAATACTTTATATCATGGTTTTCCCTGTTTATTAAAGGATTCCAGGCACTTTTCACCATATACTAGGAAAATATTGGTAAAAACAGGCATTTTTCACCATATATTAGGAAAATATTTATAAAACAATGTATTTTATCGTGAACCCACGATATTTAGAGGATACCAATTATAAAAGACCATATTTCCAACTCAAGAAGAGAAAAAATACTTTATATCATGGTTTTCCCTGTTTATTAAAGGATTCCAGGCACTTTTCACCATATACTAGGAAAATATTGGTAAAAACAGGCATTTTTCACCATATATTAGGAAAATATTTATAAAACAATGTATTTTATCGTAAACCCACGATATTTAGAGGATACCAATTATAAAAGACCATATTTCCAACTCAAGAAGAGAAAAAATACTTTATATCATGGTTTTCCCTGTTTATTAAAGGATTCCAGGCACTTTTCACCATATACTAGGAAAATATTGGTAAAAACAGGCATTTTTCACCATATATTAGGAAAATATTTATAAAACAATGTATTTTATCGTAACCCACGATTTTTAGAGGATACCAATTATAAAAGACCATATTTCCAACTCAAGAAGAGAAAAAATACTTTATATCATGGTTTTCCCTGTTTATTAAAGGATTCCAGGCACTTTTCACCATATACTAGGAAAATATTGGTAAAAACAGGCATTTTTCACCATATATTAGGAAATATTTATAAAACAATGTATTTTATCGTGAACCCACGATATTTAGAGGATACCAATTATAAAAGACCATATTTCCAACTCAAGAAGAGAAAAAATACTTTATATCATGGTTTTCCCTGTTTATTAAAGGATTCCAGGCACTTTTCACCATATACTAGGAAAATATTGGTAAAAACAGGCATTTTTCACCATATATTAGGAAAATATTTATAAAACAATGTATTTTATCGTGAACCCACGATATTTAGAGGATACCAATTATAAAAGACCATATTTCCAACTCAAGAAGAGAAAAAATACTTTATATCATGGTTTTCCCTGTTTATTAAAGGATTCCAGGCACTTTTCACCATATACTAGGAAAATATTGGTAAAAACAGGCATTTTTCACCATATATTAGGAAAATATTTATAAAACAATGTATTTTATCGTAAACCCACGATATTTAGAGGATACCAATTATAAAAGACCATATTTCCAACTCAAGAAGAGAAAATACTTTATATCATGGTTTTCCCTGTTTATTAAAGGATTCCAGGCACTTTTCACCATATACTAGGAAAATATTGGTAAAAACAGGCATTTTTTACCATATATTAGGAAAATATTTATAAAACAATGTATTTTATCGTAAACCCACGATATTTAGAGGATACCAATTATAAAAGACCATATTTCCAACTCAAGAAGAGAAAAATACTTTATATCATGGTTTTCCCTGTTTATTAAAGGATTCCAGGCACTTTTCACCATATACTAGGAAAATATTGGTAAAAACAGGCATTTTTCACCATATATTAGGAAAATATTTATAAAACAATGTATTTTATCGTAAACCCACGATATTTAGAGGATACCAATTATAAAAGACCATATTTCCAACTCAAGAAGAGAAAAAATACTTTATATCATGGTTTTCCCTGTTTATTAAAGGATTCCAGGCACTTTTCACCATATACTAGGAAAATATTGGTAAAAACAGGCATTTTTCACCATATATTAGGAAAATATTTATAAAACAATGTATTTTATCGTAAACCCACGATATTTAGAGGATACCAATTATAAAAGACCATATTTCCAACTCAAGAAGAGAAAAAATACTTTATATCATGGTTTTCCCTGTTTATTAAAGGATTCCAGGCACTTTTCACCATATACTAGGAAAATATTGGTAAAAACAGGCATTTTTCACCATATATTAGGAAAATATTTATAAAACAATGTATTTTATCGTGAACCCACGATATTTAGAGGATACCAATTATAAAAGACCATATTTCCAACTCAAGGAGAGAAAAAATACTTCATATCATGGTTCTTCCTGTTTATTAAAGGATTCCAGGCACTTTTCACCATATACTAGGAAAATATTGGTAAAAACAGGCATTTTTCACCATATATTAGGAAAATATTTATAAAACAATGTATTTTATCGTAAACCCACGATATTTAGAGGATACCAATTATAAAAGACCATATTTCCAACTCAAGAAGAGAAAAAATACTTTATATCATGGTTTTCCCTGTTTATTAAAGGATTCCAGGCACTTTTCACCATATACTAGGAAAATATTGGTAAAAACAGGCATTTTTCACCATATATTAGGAAAATATTTATAAAACAATGTATTTTATCGTAAACCCACGATATTTAGAGGATACCAATTATAAAAGACCATATTTCCAACTCAAGAAGAGAAAAAATACTTTATATCATGGTTTTCCCTGTTTATTAAAGGATTCCAGGCACTTTTCACCATATACTAGGAAAATATTGGTAAAAACAGGCATTTTTCACCATATATTAGGAAAATATTTATAAAACAATGTATTTTATCGTAAACCCACGATATTTAGAGGATACCAATTATAAAAGACCATATTTCCAACTCAAGAAGAGAAAAAATACTTTATATCATGGTTTTCCCTGTTTATTAAAGGATTCCAGGCACTTTTCACCATATACTAGGAAAATATTGGTAAAAACAGGCATTTTACCATATATTAGGAAAATATTTATAAAACAATGTATTTTATCGTAAACCCACGATATTTAGAGGATACCAATTATAAAAGACCATATTTCCAACTCAAGAAGAGAAAAAATACTTTATATCATGGTTTTCCCTGTTTATTAAAGGATTCCAGGCACTTTTCACCATATACTAGGAAAATATTGGTAAAAACAGGCATTTTTCACCATATATTAGGAAAATATTTATAAAACAATGTATTTTATCGTAAACCCACGATATTTAGAGGATACCAATTATAAAAGACCATATTTCCAACTCAAGAAGAGAAAAAATACTTTATATCATGGTTTTCCCTGTTTATTAAAGGATTCCAGGCACTTTTCACCATATACTAGGAAAATATTGGTAAAAACAGGCATTTTTCACCATATATTAGGAAAATATTTATAAAACAATGTATTTTATCGTAAACCCACGATATTTAGAGGATACCAATTATAAAAGACCATATTCTCCACTCAAGAAGAGAAAAAATACTTTATATCATGGTTTTCCCTGTTTATTAAAGGATCCAGGCACTTTTCACCATATACTAGGAAAATATTGGTAAAAACAGGCATTTTTCACCATATATTAGGAAAATATTTATAAAACAATGTATTTTATCGTAAACCCACGATATTTAGAGGATACCAATTATAAAAGACCATATTTCCAACTCAAGAAGAGAAAAAATACTTTATATCATGGTTTTCCCTGTTTATTAAAGGATTCCAGGCACTTTTCACCATATACTAGGAAAATATTGGTAAAAACAGGCATTTTTCACCATATATTAGGAAAATATTTATAAAACAATGTATTTTATCGTAAACCCACGATATTTAGAGGATACCAATTATAAAAGACCATATTTCCAACTCAAGAAGAGAAAAAATACTTTATATCATGGTTTTCCCTGTTTATTAAAGGATTCCAGGCACTTTTCACCATATACTAGGAAAATATTGGTAAAAACAGGCATTTTTCACCATATATTAGGAAAATATTTATAAAACAATGTATTTTATCGTGAACCCACGATATTTAGAGGATACCAATTATAAAAGACCATATTTCCAACTCAAGAAGAGAAAAAATACTTTATATCATGGTTTTCCCTGTTTATTAAAGGATTCCAGGCACTTTTCACCATATACTAGGAAAATATTGGTAAAAACAGGCATTTTTCACCATATATTAGGAAAATATTTATAAAACAATGTATTTTATCGTAAACCCACGATATTTAGAGGATACCAATTATAAAAGACCATATTTCCAACTCAAGAAGAGAAAAAATACTTTATATCATGGTTTTCCCTGTTTATTAAAGGATTCCAGGCACTTTTCACCATATACTAGGAAAATATTGGTAAAAATAGGCATTTTTCACCATATATTAGGAAAATATTTATAAAACAATGTATTTTATCGTGAACCCACGATATTTAGAGGATACCAATTATAAAAGACATATTTCCAACTCAAGAAGAGAAAAAATACTTTATATCATGGTTTTCCCTGTTTATTAAAGGATTCCAGGCACTTTTCACCATATACTAGGAAAATATTGGTAAAAACAGGCATTTTTCACCATATATTAGGAAAATATTTATAAAACAATGTATTTTATCGTAAACCCACGATATTTAGAGGATACCAATTATAAAAGACCATATTTCCAACTCAAGAAGAGAAAAATACTTTATATCATGGTTTTCCCTGTTTATTAAAGGATTCCAGGCACTTTTCACCATATACTAGGAAAATATTGGTAAAAACAGGCATTTTTCACCATATATTAGGAAAATATTTATAAAACAATGTATTTTATCGTGAACCCACGATATTTAGAGGATACCAATTATAAAAGACCATATTTCCAACTCAAGAAGAGAAAAAATACTTTATATCATGGTTTTCCCTGTTTATTAAAGGATTCCAGGCACTTTTCACCATATACTAGGAAAATATTGGTAAAAACAGGCATTTTTCACCATATATTAGGAAAATATTTATAAAACAATGTATTTTATCGTAAACCCACGATATTTAGAGGATACCAATTATAAAAGACCATATTTCCAACTCAAGAAGAGAAAAAATACTTTATATCATGGTTTTCCCTGTTTATTAAAGGATTCCAGGCACTTTTCACCATATACTAGGAAAATATTGGTAAAAACAGGCATTTTTTACCATATATTAGGAAAATATTTATAAAACAATGTATTTTATCGTAAACCCACGATATTTAGAGGATACCAATTATAAAAGACCATATTTCCAACTCAAGAAGAGAAAAAATACTTTATATCATGGTTTTCCTGTTTATTAAAGGATTCCAGGCACTTTTCACCATATACTAGGAAAATATTGGTAAAAACAGGCATTTTTCACCATATATTAGGAAAATATTTATAAAACAATGTATTTTATCGTAAACCCACGATATTTAGAGGATACCAATTATAAAAGACCATATTTCCAACTCAAGAAGAGAAAAAATACTTTATATCATGGTTTTCCCTGTTTATTAAAGGATTCCAGGCACTTTTCACCATATACTAGGAAAATATTGGTAAAAACAGGCATTTTTCACCATATATTAGGAAAATATTTATAAAACAATGTATTTTATCGTAAACCCACGATATTTAGAGGATACCAATTATAAAAGACCATATTTCCAACTCAAGAAGAGAAAAATACTTTATATCATGGTTTTCCCTGTTTATTAAAGGATTCCAGGCACTTTTCACCATATACTAGGAAAATATTGGTAAAAACAGGCATTTTTCACCATATATTAGGAAAATATTTATAAAACAATGTATTTTATCGTAAACCCACGATATTTAGAGGATACCAATTATAAAAGACCATATTTCCAACTCAAGAAGAGGAAAAATACTTTATATCATGGTTTTCCCTGTTTATTAAAGGATTCCAGGCACTTTTCACCATATACTAGGAAAATATTGGTAAAAACAGGCATTTTTCACCATATATTAGGAAAATATTTATAAAACAATGTATTTTATCGTAAACCCACGATATTTAGAGGATACCAATTATAAAAGACCATATTTCCAACTCAAGAAGAGAAAAAATACTTTATATCATGGTTTTCCCTGTTTATTAAAGGATTTCAGGCACTTTTCACCATATACTAGGAAAATATTGGTAAAAATAGGCATTTTGTACCATATATTAGGAAAATATTTATAAAACAATGTATTTTATCGTAAACCCACGATATTTAGAGGATACCAATTATAAAAGACCATATTTCCAACTCAAGAAGAGAAAAATACTTTATATCATGGTTTTCCCTGTTTATTAAAGGATTCCAGGCACTTTTCACCATATACTAGGAAAATATTGGTAAAAACAGGCATTTTTCACCATATATTAGGAAAATATTTATAAAACAATGTATTTTATCGTAAACCCACGATATTTAGAGGATACCAATTATAAAAGACCATATTTCCAACTCAAGAAGAGAAAAATACTTTATATCATGGTTTTCCCTGTTTATTAAAGGATTCCAGGCACTTTTCACCATATACTAGGAAAATATTGGTAAAAACAGGCATTTTTCACCATATATTAGGAAAATATTTATAAAACAATGTATTTTATCGTAAACCCACGATATTTAGAGGATACCAATTATAAAAGACCATATTTCCAACTCAAGAAGAGAAAAAATACTTTATATCATGGTTTTCCCTGTTTATTAAAGGATTCCAGGCACTTTTCACCATATACTAGGAAAATATTGGTAAAAACAGGCATTTTTCACCATATATTAGGAAAATATTTATAAAACAATGTATTTTATCGTAAACCCACGATATTTAGAGGATACCAATTATAAAAGACCATATTTCCAACTCAAGAAGAGAAAAAATACTTTATATCATGGTTTTCCCTGTTTATTAAAGGATTCCAGGCACTTTTCACCATATACTAGGAAAATATTGGTAAAAACAGGCATTTTTCACCATATATTAGGAAAATATTTATAAAACAATGTATTTTATCGTAAACCCACGATATTTAGAGGATACCAATTATAAAAGACCATATTTCCAACTCAAGAAGAGAAAAAATACTTTATATCATGGTTTTCCCTGTTTATTAAAGGATTCCAGGCACTTTTCACCATATACTAGGAAAATATTGGTAAAAATAGGCATTTTTTACCATATATTAGGAAAATATTTATAAAACAATGTATTTTATCGTAAACCCACGATATTTAGAGGATACCAATTATAAAAGACCATATTTCCAACTCAAGAAGAGAAAAAATACTTTATATCATGGTTTTCCCTGTTTATTAAAGGATTCCAGGCACTTTTCACCATATACTAGGAAAATATTGGTAAAAACAGGCATTTTTCACCATATATTAGGAAAATATTTATAAAACAATGTATTTTATCGTGAACCCACGATTTAGAGGATACCAATTATAAAAGACCATATTTCCAACTCAAGAAGAGAAAAATACTTTATATCATGGTTTTCCCTGTTTATTAAAGGATTCAGGCACTTTTCACCATATACTAGGAAAATATTGGTAAAAACAGGCATTTTTCACCATATATTAGGAAAATATTTATAAAACAATGTATTTTATCGTGAACCCACGATATTTAGAGGATACCAATTATAAAAGACCATATTTCCAACTCAAGAAGAGAAAAAATACTTTATATCATGGTTTTCCCTGTTTATTAAAGGATTCCAGGCACTTTTCACCATATACTAGGAAAATATTGGTAAAAATAGGCATTTTTTACCATATATTAGGAAAATATTTATAAAACAATGTATTTTATCGTAAACCCACGATATTTAGAGGATACCAATTATAAAAGACCATATTTCCAACTCAAGAAGAGAAAAAATACTTTATATCATGGTTTTCCCTGTTTATTAAAGGATTCCAGGCACTTTTCACCATATACTAGGAAAATATTGGTAAAAACAGGCATTTTTCACCATATATTAGGAAAATATTTATAAAACAATGTATTTTATCGTAAACCCACGATATTTAGAGGATACCAATTATAAAAGACCATATTTCCAACTCAAGAAGAGAAAAATACTTTATATCATGGTTTTCCCTGTTTATTAAAGGATTCCAGGCACTTTTCACCATATACTAGGAAAATATTGGTAAAAACAGGCATTTTTCACCATATATTAGGAAAATATTTATAAAACAATGTATTTTATCGTAAACCCACGATATTTAGAGGATACCAATTATAAAAGACCATATTTCCAACTCAAGAAGAGAAAAAATACTTTATATCATGGTTTTCCCTGTTTATTAAAGGATTCCAGGCACTTTTCACCATATACTAGGAAAATATTGGTAAAAACAGGCATTTTTCACCATATATTAGGAAAATATTTATAAAACAATGTATTTTATCGTGAACCCACGATATTTAGAGGATACCAATTATAAAAGACCATATTTCCAACTCAAGAAGAGAAAAATACTTTATATCATGGTTTTCCCTGTTTATTAAAGGATTCCAGGCACTTTTCACCATATACTAGGAAAATATTGGTAAAAACAGGCATTTTTCACCATATATTAGGAAAATATTTATAAAACAATGTATTTTATCGTAAACCCACGATATTTAGAGGATACCAATTATAAAAGACCATATTTCCAACTCAAGAAGAGAAAAAATACTTTATATCATGGTTTTCCCTGTTTATTAAAGGATTCCAGGCACTTTTCACCATATACTAGGAAAATATTGGTAAAAATAGGCATTTTTTACCATATATTAGGAAAATATTTATAAAACAATGTATTTTATCGTAAACCCACGATATTTAGAGGATACCAATTATAAAAGACCATATTTCCAACTCAAGAAGAGAAAAAATACTTTATATCATGGTTTTCCCTGTTTATTAAAGGATTCCAGGCACTTTTCACCATATACTAGGAAAATATTGGTAAAAACAGGCATTTTTCACCATATATTAGGAAAATATTTATAAAACAATGTATTTTATCGTGAACCCACGATATTTAGAGGATACCAATTATAAAAGACCATATTTCCAACTCAAGAAGAGAAAAAATACTTTATATCATGGTTTTCCCTGTTTATTAAAGGATTTCAGGCACTTTTCACCATATACTAGGAAAATATTGGTAAAAACAGGCATTTTTCACCATATATTAGGAAAATATTTATAAAACAATGTATTTTATCGTGAACCCACGATATTTAGAGGATACCAATTATAAAAGACCATATTTCCAACTCAAGAAGAGAAAAAATACTTTATATCATGGTTTTCCCTGTTTATTAAAGGATTCCAGGCACTTTTCACCATATACTAGGAAAATATTGGTAAAAATAGGCATTTTTTACCATATATTAGGAAAATATTTATAAAACAATGTATTTTATCGTAAACCCACGATATTTAGAGGATACCAATTATAAAAGACCATATTTCCAACTCAAGAAGAGAAAAATACTTTATATCATGGTTTTCCCTGTTTATTAAAGGATTCCAGGCACTTTTCACCATATACTAGGAAAATATTGGTAAAAACAGGCATTTTTCACCATATATTAGGAAAATATTTATAAAACAATGTATTTTATCGTAAACCCACGATATTTAGAGGATACCAATTATAAAAGACCATATTTCCAACTCAAGAAGAGAAAAATACTTTATATCATGGTTTTCCCTGTTTATTAAAGGATTCCAGGCACTTTTCACCATATACTAGGAAAATATTGGTAAAAACAGGCATTTTTCACCATATATTAGGAAAATATTTATAAAACAATGTATTTTATCGTAAACCCACGATATTTAGAGGATACCAATTATAAAAGACCATATTTCCAACTCAAGAAGAGAAAAATACTTTATATCATGGTTTTCCCTGTTTATTAAAGGATTCCAGGCACTTTTCACCATATACTAGGAAAATATTGGTAAAAACAGGCATTTTTCACCATATATTAGGAAAATATTTATAAAACAATGTATTTTATCGTGAACCCACGATATTTAGAGGATACCAATTATAAAAGACCATATTTCCAACTCAAAAAGAGAAAACATACTTTATATCATGGTTTTCCCTGTTTATTAAAGGATTCCAGGCACTTTTCACCATATACTAGGAAAATATTGGTAAAAACAGGCATTTTTCACCATATATTAGGAAAATATTTATAAAACAATGTATTTTATCGTAAACCCACGATATTTAGAGGATACCAATTATAAAAGACCATATTTCCAACTCAAGAAGAGAAAAAATACTTTATATCATGGTTTTCCCTGTTTATTAAAGGATTCCAGGCACTTTTCACCATATACTAGGAAAATATTGGTAAAAATAGGCATTTTTTACCATATATTAGGAAAATATTTATAAAACAATGTATTTTATCGTAAACCCACGATATTTAGAGGATACCAATTATAAAAGACCATATTTCCAACTCAAGAAGAGAAAAAATACTTTATATCATGGTTTTCCCTGTTTAATAAAGGATTCCAGGCACTTTTCACCATATACTAGGAAAATATTGGTAAAAACAGGCATTTTTCACCATATATTAGGAAAATATTTATAAAACAATGTATTTTATCGTGAACCCACGATATTTAGAGGATACCAATTATAAAAGACCATATTTCCAACTCAAGAAGAGAAAAAATACTTTATATCATGGTTTTCCCTGTTTATTAAAGGATTCCAGGCACTTTTCACCATATACTAGGAAAATATTGGTAAAAACAGGCATTTTTCACCATATATTAGGAAAATATTTATAAAACAATGTATTTTATCGTGAACCCACGATATTTAGAGGATACCAATTATAAAAGACCATATTTCCAACTCAAGAAGAGAAAAAATACTTTATATCATGGTTTTCCCTGTTTATTAAAGAATTCCAGGCACTTTTCACCATATACTAGGAAAATATTGGTAAAAATAGGCATTTTTTACCATATATTAGGAAAATATTTATAAAACAATGTATTTTATCGTAAACCCACGATATTTAGAGGATACCAATTATAAAAGACCATATTTCCAACTCAAGAAGAGAAAAAATACTTTATATCATGGTTTTCCCTGTTTATTAAAGGATTCCAGGCACTTTTCACCATATACTAGGAAAATATTGGTAAAAACAGGCATTTTTCACCATATATTAGGAAAATATTTATAAAACAATGTATTTTATCGTAAACCCACGATATTTAGAGGATACCAATTATAAAAGACCATATTTCCAACTCAAGAAGAGAAAAAATACTTTATATCATGGTTTTCCCTGTTTATTAAAGGATTCCAGGCACTTTTCACCATATACTAGGAAAATATTGGTAAAAACAGGCATTTTTCACCATATATTAGGAAAATATTTATAAAACAATGTATTTTATCGTAAACCCACGATATTTAGAGGATACCAATTATAAAAGACCATATTTCCAACTCCAGAAGAGAAAAAATACTTTATATCATGGTTTTCCCTGTTTATTAAAGGATTCCAGGCACTTTTCACCATATACTAGGAAAATATTGGTAAAAACAGGCATTTTTCACCATATATTAGGAAAATATTTATAAAACAATGTATTTTATCGTAAACCCACGATATTTAGAGGATACCAATTATAAAAGACCATATTTCCAACTCAAGAAGAGAAAAAATACTTTATATCATGGTTTTCCCTGTTTATTAAAGGATTCCAGGCACTTTTCACCATATACTAGGAAAATATTGGTAAAAACAGGCATTTTTCACCATATATTAGGAAAATATTTATAAAACAATGTATTTTATCGTAAACCCACGATATTTAAAGGATACCAATTATAAAAGACCATATTTCCAACTCAAGAAGAGAAAAAATACTTTATATCATGGTTTTCCCTGTTTATTAAAGGGTTCCAGGCACTTTTCACCATATACTAGGAAAATATTGGTAAAAACAGGCATTTTTCACCATATATTAGGAAAATATTTATAAAACAATGTATTTTATCGTAAACCCACGATATTTAGAGGATACCAATTATAAAAGACCATATTTCCAACTCCAGAAGATAAAAAATACTTTATATCATGGTTTTCCCTGTTTATTAAATGATTCCAGGCACTTTTCACCATATACTAGGAAAATATTGGTAAAAACAGGCATTTTTCACCATATATTAGGAAAATATTTATAAAACAATGTATTTTATCGTAAACCCACGATATTTGGATGATACCAATTATAAAAGACCATATTTCCAACTCAATAAGAGAAAAAATACTTTATATCATGGTTTTCCCTGTTTATTAAAGGATTCCAGGCACTTTTCACCATATACTAGGAAAATATTGGTAAAAACAGGCATTTTTCACCATATATTAGGAAAATATTTATAAAACAATGTATTTTATAGTGAACCCACGATATTTAGAGGATACCAATTATAAAAGACCATATTTCCAACTCAAGAAGAGTAAAAATACTTTATATCATGGTTTTCCCTGTTTATTAAAGGATTCCAGGCACTTTTCACCATATACTAGGAAAATATTGGTAAAAACAGGCATTTTTCACCATATATTAGGAAAATATTTATAAAACAATGTATTTTATCGTAAACCCACGATATTTAGAGGATACCAATTATAAAAGACCATATTTCCAACTCAAGAAGAGAAAAAATACTTTATATCATGGTTTTCCCTGTTTATTAAAGAATTCCAGGCACTTTTCACCATATACTAGGAAAATATTGGTAAAAATAGGCATTTTTCACCATATATTAGGAAAATATTTATAAAACAATGTATTTTATCGTAAACCCACGATATTTAGAGGATACCAATTATAAAAGACAATATTTCCAACTCAAGAAGAGAAAAAATACTTTATATCATGGTTTTCCCTGTTTATTAAAGAATTCCAGGCACTTTTCACCATATACTAGGAAAATATTGGTAAAAATAGGCATTTTTTACCATATATTAGGAAAATATTTATAAAACAATGTATTTTATAGTGAACCCACGATATTTAGAGGATACCAATTATAAAAGACCATGTTTCCAACTTCGGTAAAATATGGCAAAAAACATGGATATTTCGGTAAAATATTGCTAAAAACATGGATAAATCTTTAAAATATTGCTAAAAACATGGATAAATAGGTAAAATATTACTAAAAACATGGGTTTTTCACCATGTATCGGTAAAATATTGCTAAAAACATGGTTAAATAGGTAAAATATTGCTAAAAACATGGTTAAATAGGTAAAATATTGCTAAAAACATGGTTTTTTCACCATATATAGGTAAAATATGGCAAAAAAACATGGATATTTCGGAAAAATATAGCTAAAAACATGAATATTTCGGTAAAATATTGCTAAAAACATGGATATTTCGGTAAAATATTGCTAAAAACATGGATTTTTCACCATATATCGGTAAAATATTGCTAAAAACATGGATAAATCTTTAAAATATTGCTAAAAACATGGATAAATAGGTAAAATATTACTAAAAACATGGGTTTTTCACCATGTATCGGTAAAATATTGCTAAAAACATGGTTAAATAGGTAAAATATTGCTAAAAACATGGTTAAATAGGTAAAATATTGCTAAAAACATGGTTTTTTCACCATATATCGGTAAAATATGGCAAAAAACATGGATATTTCGGTAAAATATTGCTAAAAACATGGATATTTCGGTAAAATATTGCTAAAAACATGGATATTTCGGTAAAATATTGCTAAAAACATGGTTTTTTCATCATTTATCGGTAAAATATTGCTAAAAACATGGTTTTTTCATCATGTATCGGTAAAATATTGCTAAAAACATGGTTAAATAGGTAAAATATTGCTAAAAACATGGATATTTCGGTAAAATATTGTTAAAAACATGGATATTTCGGTAAAATATTGCTAAAAACATGGATAAATAGGTAAAATATTGCTAAAAACATGGTTTTTTCATCATATATCGGTAAAATATTGCTAAAAACATGGATATTTCGGTAAAATATGGCAAAAAACATGGATATTTCGGTAAAATATTGTTAAAAACATGGATATTTCGGTAAAATATTGCTAAAAACATGGATATTTCGGTAAAATATTGCTAAAAACATGGATATTTCGGTAAAATATTGCTAAAAACATGGATTTTTCACCATATATCGGTAAAATACTGCTAAAAACATGGATAAATAGGTAAAATATTGCTAAAAACATGGATTTTTCACCATATATCGGTAAAATATTGCGAAAAACATGGATAAATCTTTAAAATATTGCTAAAAACATGGATAAATAGGTAAAATATTACTAAAAACATGGGTTTTTCACCATATATCGGTAAAATATTGCTAAAAACATGGTTAAATAGGTAAAATATTGCTAAAAACATGGTTTTTTCACCATATATCGGTAAAATATGGCAAAAAACATGGATATTTCGGTAAAATATTGTTAAAAACATGGATATTTCGGTAAAATATTGCTAAAAACATGGATATTTCGGTAAAATATTGCTAAAAACATGGATATTTCGGTAAAATATTGCTAAAAACATAGATAAATCTTTAAAATATTGCTAAAAACATGGTTAAATAGGTAAAATATTGCTAAAAACATGGTTTTTTCACCATATATAGGTAAAATATTGCTAAAAACATGGTTTTTTCATCATATATCGGTAAAATATAGCTAAAAACATGGATATTTCGGTAAAATATTGCTAAAAACATGGTTTTATCGGTAAAATCAGAGGACACGATGACTCAGCAAAAAGACCAAATACACGGTCAATCACTTGACACGATGACTCAGCAAAAAGACCAAATAAACTGTCAATCAGAGGACACGATGACTCAGCAAAAAGACCAAATACACTGTTTATTTGGTCTTTTAGCTTAGCTTTTGTGCCAGTCAAAAACTGGCTATTTGGTACTTTTCCTTAATCAGTATTAAGAAGGGGGGACCCTTATAAGGATTAACTGGCTAATTCATATATTTTTGCTATCATTTGGCACGCTTCTTGACTTGATATTTGGTCTTTTTGCTGAGTCATCGTGTCCTCTGATTGACTGTTTATTTTGCCTTTTTGCTGAGTCATCGTGTCCACTGATTGACAGTGTATTTGGTCTTTTTGCTGAGTCATCGTGTCCTCTGATTGACTGTTTATATTGCGTTTTTGCTGAGTCATCGTGTCAAGTGATTGACCGTGTATTTGGTCTTTTTGCTGAGTCATCGTGTCCTCTGATTTTACCGTTAAAACCATGTTTTTAGCAATATTTTACCGAAATATCCATGTTTTTAGCAATATTTTACCGAAATATCCATGTTTTTAACAATATTTTACCGAAATATCCATGTTTTTTTGCAATATTTTACCGATATATGGTGAAAAAACCATGTTTTTAGCAATATTTTACCTATTTAACCATGTTTTTAGCAATATTTTACCGAAATATCCATGTTTTTAGCAGTATTTTACCGATATATGGTGAAAAATCCATGTTTTTAGCAGTATTTTACCGATATATGGTGAAAAATCCATGTTTTTAGCAATATTTCACCATATATCGGTAAAATACTGCTAAAAACATGGATATTTCGGTAAAATATTGCTAAAAATCATGGATATTTTGCTAAAAACATGGATATTTCGGTAAAATATTGCTAATAACATGGATTTTTCACCATATATCGGTAAAATATTGCTGAAAACATGGATTTTTCACCATATATCGGTAAAATATTGCTAAAAACATAGATAAATCTTTAAAATATTGCTAAAAACATGGATAAATAGGTAAAATATTGCTAAAAACATGGATTTCTCACCATATATCGGTAAAATATTGCGAAAAACATGGATATTTCACAAAAAATATTGGATAAAATACTGCTAAAAACATGGATATTTCGGCAAAATATTGCTAAAAACATGGATAAATAGGTAAAATATTGCTAAAAACATGGTTTTATCGGTAAAATCAGAGGACACGATGACTCAGCAAAAAGACCAAATACACGGTCAATCACTTGACACGATGACTCAGCAAAAACGCAATATAAACAGTCAATCAGAGGACACGATGACTCAGCAAAAAGACCAAATACACTGTCAATCAGTGGACACGATGACTCAGCAAAAAGGCAAAATAAACAGTCAATCAGAGGACACGATGACTCAGCAAAAAGACCAAATATCAAGTCAAGAAGCGTGCCAAATGATAGCAAAAATATATGAATTAGCCAGTTAATCCTTATAAGGGTCCCCCCTTCTTAATACTGATTAAGGAAAAGTACCAAATAGCCAGTTTTTGACTGGCACAAAAGCTAAGCTAAACAGTGTATTTGGTCTTTTTGCTGAGTCATCGTGTCCACTGATTGACAGTGTATTTGGTCTTTTTGCTGAGTCATCGTGTCCTCTGATTGACTGTTTATATTGCGTTTTTGCTGAGTCATCGTGTCAAGTGATTGACCGTGTATTTGGTCTTTTTGCTGAGTCATCGTGTCCTCTGATTTTACCGATAAAACCATGTTTTTAGCAATATTTTACCTATTTATCCATGTTTTTAGCAATATTTTACCGAAATATCCATGTTTTTAACAATATTTTACCGAAATATCCATGTTTTTTGCAATATTTTACCGATATATGGTGAAAAAACCATGTTTTTAGCAATATTTTACCTATTTAACCATGTTTTTAGCAATATTTTACCGATATATGGTGAAAAATCCATGTTTTTAGTAATATTTTACCTATTTATCCATGTTTTTAGCAATATTTTAAAGATTTATCCATGTTTTTCGCAATATTTTACCGATATATGGTGAGAAATCCATGTTTTTAGCAATATTTTACCTATTTATCCATGTTTTTAGCAATATTTTGCCGAAATATCCATGTTTTTAGCAGTATTTTACCGATATATGGTGAAAAATCCATGTTTTTAGCAATATTTTACCGATATATGGTGAAAAATCCATGTTTTTAGCAATATTTTACCGATATATGGTGAAAAATCCATGTTTTTAGCAATATTTTACCGATATATGGTGATATTTCCGTAAAATACTGCTAAAAACATGGATATTTCGGTAAAATATTGCTAAAAACATGGATATTTCGGTAAAATATTGCTAAAAACATGGATATTTCGGTAAAATATTGCTAAAAACATGGATTTTTCACCATATATCGGTAAAATAATGCGAAAAACATGGACAAATCTTTAAAATATTGCTAAAAACATGGATAAATAGGTAAAATATTACTAAAAACATGGATTTTTCACCATATATCGGTAAAATATTGCTAAAAACATGGATAAATAGGTAAAATATTGCTAAAAACATGTTTTTAGCAATATTTTACCTATTTATCCATGTTTTTAGCAATATTTTGCCGAAATATCCATGTTTTTAGCAGTATTTTACAGATATATGGTGAAAAATCCATGTTTTTAGCAATATTTTACCTATTTAACCATGGTTTTAGCAATATTTTACCGAAATATCCATGTTTTTAACAATATTTTACCGTAATATCCATGTTTTTAGCAATATTTTACCGAAATATCACCATATCGGTAAAATATTGCTAAAAACATGGATTTTTCACCATATATCGGTAAAATATTGCTAAAAACATGGATTTTTCACCATATATCGGTAAAATATTGCTAAAACCATGGATATTTCGGTAAAATATTGCTAAAAACATGGATAAATAGGTAAAATATTGCTAAAAACATGCTTTTATCTGTAAAATATTGCCAAAAACATGGATATTTCGGTGAAATATTGCTAAAAACATGGTTTTATCGGTTAAATCAGAGGACACGATGACTCAGCAAAAAGACCAAATACACGGTCAATCACTTGACACGATGACTCAGCAAAAAGGCAAAATAAACAGTCAATCAGAGGACACGATGACTCAGCAAAAAGACCAAATATCAAGTCAATAAGGGTGCCAAATGATAGCAAAAATATATGAATTAGCCAGTTAATCCTTATAACCCAATAACCCAATAACCCAATAACCCAATAACCCAATAACCCAACAACTCAATAACCCAATAACCCAATAACCCAATAACCGAATAACCCAATAACCGAATAACCCAATAACCCAATAACCCTAATAGCCAGTTTTTGACTGGCACAAAAGCTAAGCTAAAAGACCAAATAAACAGTGTATTTGGTCTTTTTGCTGAGTCATCGTGTCCTCGATTGACAGTTTATTTGGTCTTTTTGCTGAGTCATCGTGTCCTCTGATTGTTTATTTGGCTTTTGTGCCAGTCAAAAACTGGCTATTTGGTACTTTTCCTTAATCAGTATTGAGAAGGGGGGACCCTTATAAGGATTAACTGGCTAATTCATATATTTTTGCTATCACCGAAACATCCATGTTTTTAGCAATATTTTACCGAAATATCACCATATATCGGTAAAATATTGCTAAAAACATTTTTCACCATTTTTATTGCATTTTTCACCATATATCGGTAAAATATTGCTAAAAACATGGATTTTTCACCATATATCGGTAAAATATTGCTAAAACCATGGATATTTCGGTAAAATATTGCTAAAAACATGGATAAATAGGTAAAATATTGCTAAAAACATGCTTTTATCTGTAAAATATTGCCAAAAACATGGATATTTCGGTGAAATATTGCTAAAAACATGGTTTTATCGGTTAAATCAGAGAACACGATGACTCAGCAAAAAGACCAAATAGACGGTCAATCACTTGACACGATGACTCAGCAAAAAGGCAAAATAAACAGACAATCAGAGGACACGATTACTCAGCAAAAAGACCAAATACACTGTCAATCAGTGGACACGATGACTCAGCAAAAAGGCAAAATAAACAGTCAATCAGAGGACACGATGACTCAGTAAAAAGACCAAATATCAAGTCAATAAGGGTGCCAAATGATAGCAAAAATATATGAATTAGCCAGTTAATCCTTATAACCCAATAACCCAACTACTCAATAACCCAATAACCCAATAACCCAATAACCCAATAACCCAATAACCCAATAACCCAATAACCCTAATAGCCAGTTTTTGACTGGCACAAAAGCTAAGCTAAAAGACCAAATAAACAGTGTATTTGGTCTTTTTGCTGAGTCATCGTGTCCTCGATTGACAGTTTATTTGGTCTTTTTGCTGAGTCATCGTGTCCTCTGATTGTTTATTTGGCTTTTGTGCCAGTCAAAAACTGGCTAATTGGTACTTTTCCTTAATCAGTATTGAGAAGGGGGGACCCTTATAAGGATTAACTGGCTAATTCATATATTTTTGCTATCACCGAAACATCCATGTTTTTAGCAATATTTTACCGAAATATTATATATCACCATATATCGTAAAATATTGCTAAAAACATGGATATTTCCATATATCGGTAAAATATTGCTAAAAACATGGATTTTTCACCATATATCGGTAAAATATTGCTAAAACCATGGATATTTCGGTAAAATATTGCTAAAAACATGGATAAATAGGTAAAATATTGCTAAAAACATGCTTTTATCTGTAAAATATTGCCAAAAACATGGATATTTCGGTGAAATATTGCTAAAAACATGGTTTTATCGGTTAAATCAGAGGACACGATGACTCAGCAAAAAGACCAAATACACGGTCAATCACTTGACACGATGACTCAGCAAAAAGGCAAAATAAACAGTCAATCAGAGGACACGATGACTCAGCAAAAAGACCAAATATCAAGTCAATAAGGGTGCCAAATGATAGCAAAAATATATGAATTAGCCAGTTAATCCTTATAACCCAATAACCCAATAACCCAATAACCCAATAACCCAATAACCCAATAACCCAATAACCCAACAACTCAATAACCCAATAACCCAATAACCCAATAACCCAATAACCGAATAACCCAATAACCGAATAACCCAATAACCCAATAACCCTAATAGCCAGTTTTTGACTGGCACAAAAGCTAAGCTAAAAGACCAAATAAACAGTGTATTTGGTCTTTTTGCTGAGTCATCGTGTCCTCGATTGACAGTTTATTTGGTCTTTTTGCTGAGTCATCGTGTCCTCTGATTGTTTATTTGGCTTTTGTGCCAGTCAAAAACTGGCTATTTGGTACTTTTCCTTAATCAGTATTGAGAAGGGGACCCTTATAAGGATTAACTGGCTAATTCATATATTTTTATTTTAGCATCACCGAAATTTTTTAGCATCCATGTTTTTTAGCAATATTTTACCGAAATATCACCATATATCGGTAAAATTACATGCAATATTTTAAAATATTGCTAAAAAATCATGGATATTTCACCATATATCGGTAAAATATTGCTAAAAACATGGATATTTCAATAATCGGTAAAATATTGCTAAAAACATGGATAAATAGGTAAAAAACATATTGCTAAAAACATGCTTTTATCTGTAAAATATTGCCAAAAACATGGATATTTCGGTGAATATTTCGGTGAAATATTGCTAAAAACATGGTTTTATCGGTTAAATCAGAGGACACGATGACTCAGCAAAAAGACCAAATACACGGTCAATCACTTGACACGATGACTCAGCAAAAAGGCAAAATAAACAGTCAATCAGAGGACACGATGACTCAGCAAAAAGACCAAATACACTGTCAATCAGTGGACACGATGACTCAGCAAAAAGGCAAAATAAACAGTCAATCAGAGGACACGATGACTCAGCAAAAAGACCAAATATCAAGTCAATAAGGGTGCCAAATGATAGCAAAAATATATGAATTAGCCAGTTAATCCTTATAACCCAATAACCCAATAACCCAACAACTCAATAACCCAATAACCCAACAACTCAATAACCCAATAACCCAATAACCCAATAACCCAATAACCGAATAACCCATTAACCCAATAACCCAAATAGCCAGTTTTTGACTGGCACAAAAGCTAAGCTAAAAGACCAAATAAACAGTGTATTTGGTCTTTTTGCTGAGTCATCGTGTCCTCGATTGACAGTTTATTTGGTCTTTTTGCTGAGTCATCGTGTCCTCTGATTGTTTATTTGGCTTTTGTGCCAGTCAAAAACTGGCTATTTGGTACTTTTCCTTAATCAGTATTGAGAAGGGGGGACCCTTATAAGGATTAACTGGCTAATTCATATATTTTTGCTATCATTTGGCACGCTTATTGACTTGATATTTGGTCTTTTTGCTGAGTCATCGTGTCCTCTGATTGACTGTTTATTTTGCCTTTTTGCTGAGTCATCGTGTCCACTGATTGATAGTGTATTTGGTCTTTTTGCTGAGTCATCGTGTCCTCTGATTGACTGTTTATATTGCCTTTTTGCTGAGTCATCGTGTCCTCTTATTTTACCGATAAAACCATCTTTTTAGCAATATTTTACCTATTTATCCATGTTTTTCGCAATATTTTACCGATATATGGTGAAAAAACCATGTTTTTAGTAATATTTTACCTATTTATCCATGTTTTTAGCAATATTTTAAAGATTTATCCATGTTTTTCGCAATATTTTACCGTAATATGGTGAAAAATCCATGTTTTTAGCAATATTTTACGGAAATATCCATGTATTTAGCAATATTTTACAGAAATATCCATGTTTTTAGTAATATTTTACCGAAATATCCATGTTTTTCGCAATATTTTACCGATATATGGTGAAAAATCCATGTTTTTAGCAATATTTTACCGAAATATCCATGTTTTTAGCAATATTTTACCGAAACATCCATGTTTTTAGCAATATTTTACCGAAATATCACCATATATCGGTAAAATATTGCTAAAAACATGGATTTTTCACCATATATCGGTAAAATATTGCTAAAAACATGGATTTTTCACCATATATCGGTAAAATATTGCTAAAAACATGGATATTTCGGTAAAATATTGCTAAAAACATGGATTTTTCACCATATATCGGTAAAATATTGCTAAAACCAAGGATATTTCGGTAAAATATGGCAAAAAACATGGATATTTCGGTAAAATATTGCTAAAAACATGGATAAATCTTTAAAATATTGCTAAAAACATGCTTTTATCTGTAAAATATTGCCAAAAACATGGATATTTCGGTGAAATATTGCTAAAAACATGGTTTTATCGGTTAAATCGGAGGACACAATGACTCAGCAAAAAGACCAAATACACGGTCAATCACTTGACACGATGACTCAGCAAAAAGGCAAAATAAACAGTCAATCAGAGGACACGATGACTCAGCAAAAAGACCAAATACACTGTCAATCAGTGGACACGATGACTCAGCAAAAAGGCAAAATAAACAGTCAATCAGAGGACACGATGACTCAGCAAAAAGACCAAATATCAAGTCAATAAGGGTGCCAAATGATAGCAAAAATATATGAATTAGCCAGTTAATCCTTATAACCCAATAACCCAATAACCCAATAACCCAACAACCCAATAACCCAATAACCGAATAACCCAATAACCCAATAACCGAATAACCCAATAATCCAATAACCCAAATAGCCAGTTTTTGACTGGCACAAAAGCTAAGCTAAAAGACCAAATAAGCAGTGTATTTGGTCTTTTTGCTGAGTCATCGTGTCCTCGATTGACAGTTTATTTGGTCTTTTTGCTGAGTCATCGTGTCCTCTGATTGTTTATTTGGCTTTTGTGCCAGTCAAAAACTGGCTATTTGGTACTTTTCCTTAATCAGTATTGAGAAGGGGGGACCCTTATAAGGATTAACTGGCTAATTCATATATTTTTGCTATCACCGAAACATCCATGTTTTTAGCAATATTTTACCGAAATATCACCATATATCGGTAAAATATTGCTAAAAACATGGATTTTTCACCATATATCGGTAAAATATTGCTAAAAACATGGATTTTTCACCATATATCGGTAAAATATTGCTAAAACCATGGATATTTCGGTAAAATATTGCTAAAAACATGGATAAATAGGTAAAATATTGCTAAAAACATGCTTTTATCTGTAAAATATTGCCAAAAACATGGATATTTCGGTGAAATATTGCTAACTAAAAACATGGTTTTATCGGTTAAATCAGAGGACACGATGACTCAGCAAAAAGACCAAATACACGGTCAATCACTTGACACGATGACTCAGCAAAAAGGCAAAATAAACAGTCAATCAGAGGACACGATGACTCAGCAAAAAGACCAAATACACTGTCAATCAGTGGACACGATGACTCAGCAAAAAGGCAAAATAAACAGTCAATCAGAGGACACGATGACTCAGCAAAAAGACCAAATATCAAGTCAATAAGGGTGCCAAATGATAGCAAAAATATATGAATTAGCCAGTTAATCCTTATAACCCAATAACCCAATAACCCAATAACCCAATAACCCAATAACTCAGCAATTCTCGATTACCCAATAACCCAATTACAGAATAATTCTCGATTACAATAACCCAATTACAGAATTCAAAAACTTAGGAAAATAATAACTCAGCAATTCTCGATTACCCAATAACCCAATTACAGAATAATGTCAAAAACTTAGGAAAATAATAACTCAGCAATTCTCGATTACCCAATAACCCAATGAATAATGTCAAAAACTTAGGAAAATAATAACTCAGCAATTCTCGATTACCCAATAACCCAATTACAGAATAATGTCAAAAACTTAGGAAAATAATAACTCAGCAATTCTCGATTACCCAATAACCCAATTACAGAATAATGTCAAAAACTTAGGAAAATAATAACTCAGCAATTCTCGATTACCCAATAACCCAATTACAGAATAATGTCAAAAACTTAGGAAAATAATAACTCAGCAATTCTCGAACCCAATAACCCAATTACAGAATAATGTCAAAAACTCAGGAAAATAATAACTCAGCAACTCTCGATTACCCAATAACCCAATTTCAGAATAATGTCCAAAACTTAGGAAGCAATTCTCGATTACCCAATAACCCAATTACAGAATAATGTCAAAAACTTTGTATAAATAATAGCTCTTGCAAAAAAAAAAACTTCCGAAAAAAATGCAAAATGAGTATAGGCTTAAAAGAATCAGCGAAAAATTCTCTATCGACTGAGCTAGTCGCCACGAGTCCTTTTTTTGGGACCCTATATAGGAAGACCCCTACGGGACTTAGAAAAAATTCGAAATATCGAAAAATTTTTTATGGCCTACAAAGATGTAAAATTTGACGGGGAATCTATTCCGCGTATCCCCGAAGCCGTCTGATCTATAGATATTGAGATACAGTGACTGAGAGGTATAAAAATTTACAATTTCATTGGTATACATAAGGTGATTTCGGTGACCGACACCCGATCAAAGTAAATCGACGTAAATTGGTCCCCTCTTTTACTTGCGCTGCTAATATGTACCAATTTTCGGCGATTTTTAATGGGTAAAACCAAAAAACTGTATATATATATATAGATTTGGCAATTTCGTTTTCTAGAAAAACGAAGAGACAGAAAAATCTGAAAAAATTCTGAAGGACAGATCTAGGTGACAGGAAACTGCTCTACAAATTTCAGACAATTCCGTCAAAATGTCGCCGAGCAGTAATCGATCGAATAAAAATTATACGATTTTCGATAGATTTGGCAATTTCGTTTTCTAGAAAAACGAAGAGACAGAAAAATCTGGAAAAATTCTGAAGGACAGGTCTAGGTGACAGGAAACTGCTCTCCAAATTTCAGACAATTCCGTCAAAATGTCGCCGAGCAGTAATCGATCGAATAAAAATTATTCGATTTTCGATAGATTTGGGAATTTCGTTTTCGAGAAAAAACGAAGATACAGAAAAATCTGGAAAAATTCCGAAGGACAGGTCTAGGTGACAGAAAACTGCTCTCCAAATTTCAGACGATTCCGTCAAAATGTCGCCGAGCAGTAATCGATCGAATAAAAATTATTCGATTTTCAACAGATTCGGCAATTTTTTTCTAGAAAACGAAGACAGAAAAATCTGGAAAAATTCCGAAGGACAGGTCTAGGTGACAGAAAACTGCTCTCCAAATTTCAGACGATTCCGTCAAAATGTCGCCGAGCAGTTATCGATCGAATAAAAATTATTCTATTTTCAATAGATTCGGCAATTTTTTTCTAGAAAACGAAGAGACAGAAAAATCTGGAAAAATTCCGAAGGACAGGTCTAGGTGACAGAAAACTGCTCTCCAAATTTCAGACGATTCCGTCAAAATGTCGCCGAGCAGTAATCGATCGAATAAAAATTATTCGATTTTCAACAGATTCGGCAATTTTTTTCTAGAAAACGAAGAGACAGAAAAATCTGGAAAAATTCCGAAGGACAGGTCTAGGTGACAGAAAACTGCTCTCCAAATTTCAGACGATTCCGTCAAAATGTCGCCGAGCAGTAATCGATCGAATAAAAATTATTCGATTTTCAATAGATTCGGCAATTTTTTTCTAGAAAACGAAGAGACAGAAAAATCTGGAAAAATTCTGAAGGACAGGTCTAGGTGACAGAAAACTGCTCTCCAAATTTCATACGATTCCGTCAAAATGTCGCCGAGCAGTCATCGATCGAATAAAAATTATTCGATTTTCAATAGATTCGGCAATTTTTTTCTAGAAAACGAAGAGACAGAAAATAATCAATTTTTTTCTAGAAAACGAAGAGACAGAAAAATCTGGAAAAATTCCGAAGGACAGGTCTAGGTGACCGAAAACGGCTCTCCAAATTTCAGACGATTCCGTCAAAATGTCGCCGAGTAGTAATCGATCGAATAAAAATTATTCGATTTTCAATAGATTCGACAATTTTTTTCTAGAAAACGAAGAAACAGAAAAATCTGGAAAAATTCCGAAGGACAGGACTAGGTGACAGAAAACTGCTCTCCAAATTTCAGACGATTCCGTCAAAATGTCGCCGAGCAGTAATCGATCGAATAAAAATTATTCTATTTTCAATAGATTCGGCAATTTTTTTCTAGAAAACGAAGAGACAGAAAAATCTGGAAAAATTCCGAAGGACAGGTCTAGGTGACAGAAAACTGCTCTCCAAATTTCAGACGATTCCGTCAAAATGTCGCCGAGCAGTAATCGATCGAATAAAAATTATTCGATTTTCAATAGATTCGGCAATTTTTCTAGAAAACGAAGAGACAGAAAAATCTGGAAAAATTCCGAAGGACAGGTCTAGGTGACAGAAAACTGCTCTCCAAATTTCAGACGATTCCGTCAAAATGTCGCCGAGCAGTAATCGATCGAATAAAAATTATTCTATTTTCAATAGATTCGGCAATTTTTTTCTAGAAAACGAAGAGACAGAAAAATCTGGAAAAATTCCGAAGGACAGGTCTAGGTGACAGAAAACTGCTCTCCAAATTTCAGACGATTCCGTCAAAATGTCGCCGAGCAGTAATCGATCGAATAAAAATTATTCGATTTTCAATAGATTCGGCAATTTTTTCTAGAAAACGAAGAGACAGAAAAATCTGGAAAAATTCCGAAGGACAGGTCTAGGTGACAGAAAACTGCTCTCCAAATTTCAGACGATTCCGTCAAAATGTCGCCGAGCAGTAATCGATCGAATAAAAATTATTCGATTTTCAATAGATTCGGCAATTTTTTTCTAGAAAACGAAGAAACAGAAAAATCTGGAAAAATTCCGAAGGACAGGACTAGGTGACAGAAAACTGCTCTCCAAATTTCAGACGATTCCGTCAAAATGTCGCCGACCAGTAATCGATCGAATAAAAATTATTCGATTTTCAATAGATTCGGCAATTTTTTTCAAGAAAACGAAGAGACAGAAAAATCTGGAAAAATTCCGAAGGACAGGTCTAGGTGACCGAAAACGGCTCTCCAAATTTCAGACGATTCCGTCAAAATGTCGCCGAGTAGTAATCGATCGAATAAAAATTATTCGATTTTCAATAGATTCGACAATTTTTTTCTAGAAAACGAAGAAACAGAAAAATCTGGAAAAATACCGAAGGACAGGTCTAGGTGGCAGCAAACTGCTCTCCAAATTTCAGACGATTCCGTCAAAATGTCGCCGAGCAGTAGTCGATCGAATAAAAATTATTCGATTTTCAATAGATTCGGAAATTTTTTTCTAGAATACGAAGAGACAGAAAAATCTGGAAAAATTCCGAAGGACAGGCCTAGGTGACAGAAAACTGCTCTCCAAATTTCAGACGATTCCGTCAAAATGTCGCCGAGCAGTAATCGATCGAATAAAAATTATTCGATTTTGAACAGATTCGGCAATTTTTTTCTAGAAAACGAAGAGACAGAAAAATCTGGAAAAATTCTGAAGGATAGGTCTAGGTGACAGAAAACTGTTCTCCAAATTTCAGACGATTCCGTCAAAATGTCGCCGAGCAGTAATCGATCGAATAAAAATTATTCGATTTTCAATAGATTCGGCAATTTTTTTCTAGATAACGAAGAGACAGAAAAATCTGGAAAAATTCTGAAGGACAGGTCGAGGTGACAGACAACTCCTCTCCAAATTTCAGACGATTCCGTCAAAATTTCTCCGAGCAGTAATCGATCCAATAAAAATCCGAAAAAAATTGCAAAATGATTATAGGCTTAAAAGAATCCCCGAACAATTCCGAAAAAAATGTATCACTTCCGAAAAAAATGCAAAATGAGTATAGGCTTAAAAGAATCAGCGAAAAATTCTCTATTGAATGAGCTAGTCGTCACGAGACTTTTTTTGCGACCCTATATAGGTGCTAGACCCCTACGGGACTTGGAAAAATTCCAAAAAATCCGGTTTTTCCTACATTTTGCCTCTCCGTGAGCTCAAATCTCCACCAAAAAAAGCGAAAAAATTCCGAATTATAGGTTTTGCATTGTAGAAAGTGTGTGAGAAATTTCAGAGTCCTCTGACGGTCGCCTGCTTAGAAGAAAACTTGAGAATCCCTGGAATTTCCACGCATGTCGCTGTAATCCGGTTAATCTGACATTTTGGCTCTCGGTGAGCTGAGATCTCCACCAAAACTGGCGAAAAAATTCTGGGTGATAGCTTTTGCATTGTAGAAAGTCTCTGAGAAATTTCAGAGTCCTTTGACGCTTGCATGATTAGAAAAAAAATTCCAAAATATGAGCAAAAATCGAAAATACCGAAAATGTCAACGCAAAAAAAGCAACATGATTATAGGCCTAAATGAATCTCCGAACGATTCTCTATCGACTGAGATAGTCACCACGAGACATTTTTCGCGACCCTTTATAGGTAAACTTCTACGGTACTTGGAAAAATTCCAAAAAATCCGGTTTTTTCTACATTTTGCCTCTCCGTGAGCTCAAATCTCCACCAAAAAAAGCGAAAAAATTCCGAATTATAGGTTTTGCATTGTAGAAAGTGTGTGAGAAATTCCAGAGTCCTCTGACGGTCGCCTGGTTAGAAGAAAACATGAGAATCCCTGGAATTTCCACGCATGTCGCTGTAATCCGGTTAATCTGACATTTTGGCTCCCGGCGAGCTGAGATCTCCACCAAAACTGGCGAAAAAATTCTGGGTGATAGCTTTTGCATTGTAGAAATTCTCTGAGAAATTTTAGAGTCCTTTGACGCTTGCACGATTAGAAAAAAAATTCCAAAATATGAGCAAAAATCGAAAATACCGAAAATGTCATCCCAAAAAAGCAAAATGATTATAGGCCTAAAAGAATCCCCGAACGATTCTCTATCGACTGAGCTAGTCGTCACGCGACCCTTTATAGGTAAACTCCTACGGTACTTGGAAAAATTCCAAAAAATTCGGTTTTTCCTACATTTTGCCTCTCCGTGAGCTCAAATCGCCACCAAAAAAAGCGAAAAAATTTCGAATTATAGGTTTTGCATTGTAGAAAGTGTGTGAGAAATTCCAGAGTCCTCTGACGGTCGCCTGGTTAGAAAGAAAACTTGAGAATCCCTGGAATTTCCACGCATGTCGCTGTAATCCGGTTAATCTGACATTTTGGCTCCCGGTGAGCTGAGATCTCCACCAAACCTGGCGAAAAAATTCTGGGTGATAGCTTTTGCATAGTAGAAAGTCTATGAGACATTTCAGAGTCCTCTGACGGTAGCCTGATTATAAAAAAATTTGAAAATCCCGGGAATTTCCTCGTGTGTCGCTCAAATGCGATTATTCTGACATTTTCGCGACCCGTCACCTCAAATCTCTACCAAAACCAGCGAAAAAATCGTAAGAGATAGCTTTTGCATAGTAGAAAGTCTATGAGACATTCCAGAGTCCTCCGATGGTATCCCTGTTAGAAAAAAATTTGAAAATCCCGGGAATTTTATCGTATGTCGCGCAAATCCGGTTATTCTGACATTTTGGCTCCCCGTGACCTAAAATCTCAGCCAAAACCAGCGAAAAAATTCGGGGTGATAGCTTTTGCATAGTAGCAAGTCTATGAGACATTCCAAGAGCTAATCCGGTCAAACGGACAAAAAATTATGATTCAGCGACACCAGAAACATATATCTATCGGAGTCGTTCCTTTGCGACTATCTAATTCTTTTTTTTTGGAGGGCTGTTTTATTGTTTCAGAAAGAAAAACAGGTTTCCGCACCACCACGGGGGTACTGTTTTCGGCGCGTTCGAGTCATTATGGGGACTCTTCGCTGTGAAGCCCTATTACCCGTAAAAAATCAAATTTATACTTTTTCTGATTTTGTTTAACAACATTTTTTTTATTTTTATTTATTTTATATTTTTAATATTTTTTTATATTTTTTATGATTTTTTTGTAATTTTTTCAATTTTTTTTTTTCAATTTTTATATAATGTTTTTTTTAAAACTATTTTTTAAGTTTTTTTATAACTATTCTATTAAAAATGTCACACTTATATTTACTAAAAAGCAGAATAATGAAAACAAACAAGAACACTGTAATTAATTACTTTTTCTTTTTTTTATTAATTCACGCAAATAATTGCTTTGAATTTTTGAGCGTGGTTTCAGGGAATACATAATTCTGCGGATAATCCTCTCATCCACTGATGTTTCCCTCACCATCCACGCTCTATTGCCGGACCAAATTACCTTGAGCACACTATCCATCTGTGTATGCATAGTTACGGGAAATTTACCGCTACTATTTAACACATCGAGTAATAGTTTCCGTAACTGCTGCTTTCCACTGGATAATATGCTCTCTCTCTCAGCAATATATTGAAGTAAAAACAACGCCTTCTGCTCTCGAATTAGTCTCTCAGTCCTGATCGATCCATGTGCCTGCGCCGCTGCATGCAGCTGCTCCTTTTCAGTATCCGTGGGATTTGCCACTGCACCTGCTAGCAAATGTGGGACGCACCTCACTAAGTGAACCGCACAGGGCCGAATACGGATCTGCTGAGACAGAGAGTGGGAAAACTGATTAAATTGTTCGTAGAGAACCAAACACTCTTCATTGGGAACAATCGAGGCATCGGAAGTACTTAAAGAAGTCTCCTGCAATGTTTCAGCCGCAGTGTCAACCTCTTGTGCTTGAGGAGGCGCACCATCAGTCACGTTCTCAAGTATGGCTTCCACACTTTCAGAGTTAAATAAACAAATATCCGACTGCGGAGGAACGGTACAATCCACTGAAGCAGCCTCCAACTCAATCTGCACGGAACCGACCTCCACGTTGGCTTCTACTGTGGGCAAGCACGGTAGAACCAGATCCTCCGTGAAAGCTTCAACGTCAGGTTGGACCGAAAATATTCCGAGTGAGTCCTCAGCTGCTCGTATAGCTGCCAATTCCAATTCGTAGGTAGAAACTGAGGACAACGATGGAATAATCGGAGCCTCCATGGAGGGTTCGAACAAAGCCTTCATTACACCTTCCGTTGAGCCAGCCTCCACGGTGGCTTCGATCGGAGGTCCTTCAAGCGAGTGATCGGTGGCCTCTATTACCACCGATTCAAACTCCTCCACAGTCGGAAAACTGAAAGTATCCCAATCGAAGGACATCCCATCAATATCTAATATCTCCAAACGTGAATACATTCGAATATCTGATAAATTGCGACACGTGTAACTCATATACTACCACGACTTACTAAAAAATACTACTTAATTAATAATTAGTACTCAATACTAAATGTTACTTCCAGCAGATCCTCGTAAAAAATCCAATAAGGAAGAGGCACTGATAACGACGAAGAAGAAAAATCAATGTTTTGAATAGCAAAGTAACAGGTTAATGAATTCAATGGAGCGAGAGATATTTCATAAAACACATAGAGACTGTAAAATATTGCAGATCCATAAAGTATAACAATCAACCAGTTATACTTAAAAAAAAACAGTTTTTTGCAAAATTTTGACAACGCGTGTATAAATCCGGTACCGCGAGAGATATTCCCTCGAACGCATGAAGAGAAACGATGTGAGATATCTCAGGTCCGTCAACGAATAAAAATGAAACAGTTACACTTAAAAAAATTGTTTTTTGTGAAATTTTGGCAACGCGTGTATGAACCCGGTGGTACCGCGAGAGATATTTCGTCGAATGCAGTAACAAAAATTACATCAGATCTCGCAGATCCATAAATATATTAAAGTCTGCGAGTTATGCCTTAAAGAAAACAGTTTTTTGCGAAATTTCGACAACACGTGTACGAATCCGGTATCGCAAGAGATATTTCGTCGAATGCAGTAAGATAAATAATCTGAGATATCGCAGGTCCATAATCGTATAAAAATCAGCGAGTTATGCTTTAAAGAAAAAAGTTACTTGAGTATACCTAGCTAAAGCTAAAATTAGCTAAACCTAAACCTACAATCTCCACCAAAACCAGCGAAAAAATTCTGGGTGATAGCTTTGGCGTTGTAGAAAGTCTGTGAGAAAATCTAGAATCCTCTGACGGTAGCCTATGTTAGAAAAAAATTTGACACTCCCGGGTATTTCCTCGTATCTCGCTCGAATCCGGTTATTCGGACGTTTTGGCTCCCCGTGACCTCGAATCTACACCAAATTCACCAAATATTTTAAGAGGAAAAAATTTTATATTGCTGTACAATCCAAATATTCGCTTACTGTAGACTTTCCAAGATTTAATTTTCTCAGTAGCTTCTTAACTCTGTACCAGAAGTATATGAGTAGTATGTTTTTGGAAATGCCAAAAGTTGATGAAGAAGCAGAAGTATATGAGTCAGTATGTTTTTGGAAATGCCAAAAGTTGATGAAGAAGCTGCAATTAATCTCATCTCTATATCCTTTTAAATGGCTGAGATCAATTTTGGACCATCAGCCGACGAAAGCATAATTTTCAATTTTGATTGGAAGGCAAGTTACTCTCAATGTTTTGATGGGAATCTAGTAGGCTTATTTTAGTTAAATGTAGTAGTATAATACACATTTATAAACCAAAAATGTATCTTGTGTTTTTTTTCTAGAGTTAACATTTTAGTAGGAAAAAATTTTTCAATTTTTGATATATGCATATTGTTCAGATGCAGCGTTTTTCACTTAATTTTCAGAAACTTTTTTAAATTAAGCGACGCAAAAATTAAAAAAATACTGTCAACTAGTACGGGTTATTTATAACAAAAAATGTATCTTGTGTTTTTTGTCTAGAGTTAATATTTTAAGAGGAAAAAATTTTATATTGCTGTACAATCAAAATGTTCGCTTACTGTAGACTTTCCAAGATTTAATTTTCTCAGTAGCTTCTTAACTATGTACCAGAAGTATACGAGTCAGTATGTTTTTGGAAATGCCAAAAGTTGATGAAGAAGCTGCAATTAATCTCATCTCTATATCCTTTTAAATGGCTGAGATCAATTTTGGACCATCAGCCGACGAAAGCATAATTTTCAATTTTGATTGAAAGGTAAGTTACTCTGTGTGTTTTGATGGGAATCTAGTAGGTTTATTTTAGTTAAATGTAGTAGTATAATACACATTTATAAACCAAAAATGTATCTTGTGTTTTTTTTCTAGAGTTAACATTTTAGTAGGAAAAAATTTTTCAATTTTTGATATATGTATATTGTTCAGATGCAGCGTTTTTTACTTAATTTTCAGAAACTTTTTTAAATTAAGCGATGCAAAAATTAAAAAAATACTGTCAACTAGTACGGGTTATTTATAACAAAAAATGTATCTTGTGTTTTTTGTCTAGAGTTAATATTTTAAGAGGAAAAAATTTTATATTGCTGTACAATCAAAATGTTCGCATACTGTAGACTTTCCAAGATTTAATTTTCTCAGTAGCTTCTTAACTATGTACCAGAAGTATACGAGTCAGTATGTTTTTGGAAATGCCAAAAGTTGATGAAGATGCTGCAATTAATCTCATCTCTATATCCTTTTAAATGGCTGAGATCAATTTTGGACAATCAGCCGACGAAAGCATAATTTTCAATTTTGATCGAAAGGCAAGTTACTCTGTGTGTTTTGATGGAAATCTAGTAGGTTTATTTTAGTTAAATGTAGTAGTATAATACACATTTATAAACCAAAAATGTATCTTGTGTTTTTTTTCTAGAGTTAACATTTTATTAGGAAAAAATTATTCAATTTTTGATATATGTATATTGCTCAGATGCAGCGTTTTCTACTTAATTTTGAGAAACTTTTTTAAATTACGAGATGCAGAAATTAAAAAAATTCTTTCAACATGTATGGATTATTTATAACAAAAAATGTATCTTATGTCTTTTGCCTGGAGTTAATATTTTAAGAGGAAAAAATGTTTCATTGCTGTACAATCGAAATGTTCGCTTACTGTAGACTTTCCAAGATTTAATTTTCTTAATAGTTTCTGAACTATGTATCAGAAGTATATGAGTCAGTATGTTTTTGGAAATGCTAGAAGTTGATGAAGAAGCTGAAATTAATCTCATCTCTCTATCGATTTAAATGGCTGAGATAAAATTTGGACCATGTGCCGACGAAATCACAATTTTCAAATTTGATTGAAAAGCAAGTCATTCTGAATTTTTTTATAGGAATCTAATAGGCTTATTTTAGTTAAATGTAGTAGAATAATACACATTTATAAACCAAAAATATATCTTGTGTTTTTTTTTCTTCTAGAGTTAACATTTTAGTAGGGAAAATTATTCAATTTTTGATATATGTATATTGTTCTGATCAAGCGCTTTTTACTTAATTTTCAGATACTTTTTTAAATTAAGCGAAGCAGAAATTAAAAAAATACTGTCAACTGGTACGGGTTATTTATAACAAAAAATGTGTATTGTGTTTTTTGTCTAGAGTTAATATTTTAAGAGTAAAAAATTTTGCATTGCTGTACAATCGAAATGTTCGCTTACTGTAGACCTTCCAAGATTTAATTTTCTGAATAGCTTCTGAACTATACACCAGAAGTATATGAGTCAGTATGTTTTTGGAAATGCCAAAATTTGATGAAGAAGCTGAAATTAATCTTATCTCTATAACCTTTTTAATGGCTGAGTTTTAGCTCCCCGTGACCTCGAATCTCCACCAAATCCAACGAAAAAATTCTGGGTGCTAGCTTAGGCATAGTAGAAAGTCTGTGAGAAAATCTAGAATCCTCTGACGGTAGCCTGGTTAGAAAAAAATTTGACGCTCCCGGGTATAAATCCTCGTATCTCCCTCGAATCCGGTTATTCGGACGTTTTGGCTCCCCGTGACCTCGAATCTACACCAAATCCAGCCAAAAAATTCTGGGTAATAGCTTTTGCATAGTAGAGTGCCTGCGAGAAATTCCGCACAGTCCTATGAAGGTTGCATGTTTAGAAAAAAAATTTCAATTCTTGTGCAAAAATCGGAAATACAGAAAGTGTCACCCTTAAAACTTCTTTAAAACATAACTCGCTGATTTTTATACGTTTACGGACCTGCGATATCTCCGATTATTTTTCTTAGTGTATTCGACGAAATATCTCTCGCGGTACTGGTCTCATACACGCGTTGTCAAAATTCCGCATATATATAATGTAAAGCGCGCGCCATTTTGACGGTATCGAAAGTAGCGCCCCCAAAGCGCGTCTAGATCGTAGAGCAGACCAAAATTTAGTAGCACTGTAAGTTTGAAAAAGATACATTAAAAAAGTAACGAACCACTGGGCATTTAAAAATGTAAAGTGCGCGCCATTTTGACGGTATCGAACGTAGCGCCCCCAAAGCGCGTCTAGATCGTAGAGCAGACCAAAATTTAGTAGCACTGTAAGTTTGAAAAAGATGCATTAAAAAATAACGAACCACTGGGCATTTAAAAATGTAAAGCGCGCGCCATTTTGACGGTATCGAACGTAGCGCCCCCAAAGCGCATCTAGATCGTAGAGCAGACCAAAATTTAGTAGCTCTGTAAGTTTGAAAAAGATTCATTAAAAAATAACGAACCACTGGGCATTTAAAAATGTAAAGCGCGCGCCATTTTGACGGTATCGAACGTAGCGCCCCCAAAGCGCGTCTAGATCGTAGAGCAGACCAAAATTTAGTAGCACTGTAAGTTTGAAAAAGATACATTAAAAAATAACGAACCACTGGGCATTTAAAAATGTAAAGCGCGCGCCATTTTGACGGTATCGAACGTAGCGCCCCCAAAGCGCGTCTAGATCGTAGAGCAGACCAAAATTTAGTAGCACTGTAAGTTTGAAAAAGATACATTAAAAAATAACGAACCACTGGGCATTTAAAAATTTCAAATGGCCAGTGCCTCGCCGGAAAGCCGATTTCGAGCTAAACTCCTTCGCGAACAGTTAGAGCACCTCAAAAATAGTAGAAAAAGCGCGCTTTGAATAACTTCTACCGTAGAACCACCCCAATAACCCAAATAGCCAGTTTTTGACTGGCACAAAAGCTAAGCTAAAAGACCAAATAAACAGTGTATTTGGTCTTTTTGCTGAGTCATCGTGTCCTCGATTGACAGTTTATTTGGTCTTTTTGCTGAGTCATCGTGTCCTCTGATTGTTTATTTGGCTTTTGTGCCAGTCAAAAACTGGCTATTTGGTACTTTTCCTTAATCAGTATTGAGAAGGGGGGACCCTTATAAGGATTAACTGGCTAATTCATATATTTTTGCTATCATTTGGCACGCTTATTGACTTGATATTTGGTCTTTTTGCTGAGTCATCGTGTCCTCTGATTGACTGTTTATTTTGCCTTTTTGCTGAGTCATCGTGTCCACTGATTGATAGTGTATTTGGTCTTTTTGCTGAGTCATCGTGTCCTCTGATTGACTGTTTATATTGCCTTTTTGCTGAGTCATCGTGTCCTCTTATTTTACCGATAAAACCATCTTTTTAGCAATATTTTACCTATTTATCCATGTTTTTCGCAATATTTTACCGATATATGGTGAAAAAACCATGTTTTTAGTAATATTTTACCTATTTATCCATGTTTTTAGCAATATTTTAAAGATTTATCCATGTTTTTCGCAATATTTTACCGTAATATGGTGAAAAATCCATGTTTTTAGCAATATTTTACGGAAATATCCATGTATTTAGCAATATTTTACAGAAATATCCATGTTTTTAGTAATATTTTACCGAAATATCCATGTTTTTCGCAATATTTTACCGATATATGGTGAAAAATCCATGTTTTTAGCAATATTTTACCGAAATATCCATGTTTTTAGCAATATTTTATAGATTAATCCATGTTTTTAGCAATATTTTACCGAAATATCACCATATATCGGTAAAATATTGCTAAAAACATGGATTTTTCACCATATATCGGTAAAATATTGCTAAAAACATGGATTTTTCACCATATATCGGTAAAATATGGCAAAAAACATGGATATTTCGGTAAAATATTGCTAAAAACATGGATTTTTCACCATATATTGGTAAAATACTGCTAAAAACATGGATATTTCGGTCAAATATTGCTAAAAACATGGATAAATAGGTAAAATATTACTAAAAACATGGATAAATAGGTAAAATATTGCTAAAAACATGGTTTTTTCATCATATATCGGTAAAATATTGCTAAAAACATGGATATTTCGGTAAAATATGGCAAAAAACATGGATATTTCGGTAAAATATTGTTAAAAACATGGATATTTCGGTAAAATATTGCTAAAAACATGGATAAATCTTTAAAATATTGCTAAAAACATGGATAAATAGGTAAAATATTACTAAAAACATGGGTTTTTCACCATGTATCGGTAAAATATTGCTAAAAACATGGTTAAATAGGTAAAATATTGCTAAAAACATGGTTAAATAGGTAAAATATTGCTAAAAACATGGTTTTTTCACCATATATCGGTAAAATATTGCTAAAAACATGGATATTTCGGTAAAATATTGCTAAAAACATGGATATTTCGGTAAAATATTGCTAAAAACATGGATTTTTCACCATATATCGGTAAAATATGGCAAAAAACATGGATATTTCGGTAAAATATTGCTAAAAACATGGATAAATCTTTAAAATATTGCTAAAAACATGGATATTTCGGTAAAATATTGCTAAAAACATGGATTTTTCACCATATATCGGTAAAATACTGCTAAAAACATGGATATTTCGGTAAAATATTGCTAATAACATGGATTTTTCACCATATATCGGTAAAATACTGCTAAAAACATGGTTAAATAGGTAAAATATTGCTAAAAACATGGATATATCGGTAAAATATGGCAAAAAACATGGATATTTCGGTAAAATATTGTTAAAAACATGGATATTTCGGTAAAATATTGCTAAAAACATGGATAAATAGGTAAAATATTGCTAAAAACATGGATAAATAGGTAAAATATTACTAAAAACATGGATAAATAGGTAAAATATTGCTAAAAACATGGTTTTCTCATCATATATCGGTAAAATATTGCTAAAAACATGGATATTTCGGTAAAATATTGCTAAAAACATGGATAAATAGGTAAAATATTGCTAAAAACATGGTTTTTTCATCATGTATCGGTAAAATATTGCTAAAAACATGGTTAAATAGGTAAAATATTGCTAAAAACATGGATTTTTCACCATATATCGGTAAAATATTGCTAAAAACATGGATAAATCTTTAAAATATTGCTAAAAACATGGATAAATAGGTAAAATATTACTAAAAACATGGGTTTTTCACCATGTATCGGTAAAATATTGCTAAAAACATGGTTAAATAGGTAAAATATTGCTAAAAACATGGTTTTTTCACCATATATCGGTAAAATATGGCAAAAAACATGGATATTTCGGTAAAATATTGTTAAAAACATGGATATTTCGGTAAAATATTGCTAAAAACATGGTTTTATCACCATATATCGGTAAAATATGGCAAAAAACATGGATATTTCGGTAAAATATTGTTAAAAACATGGATTTTTCACCATATATCGGTAAAATATTGCTAAAAACATGGATAAATAGGTAAAATATTGCTAAAAACATGGATAAATAGGTAAAATATTGCTAAAAACATGGATTTTTCACCATATATCGGTAAAATATTGCTAAAAACATGGATAAATAGGTAAAATATTGCTAAAAACATGGATTTTTCACCATATATCGGTAAAATATTGCTAAAAACATGGATAAATCTTTAAAATATTGCTAAAAACATGGATAAATAGGAAAATATTACTAAAAACATGGATAAATAGGTAAAATATTGTTAAAAACATGGATTTTTCACCATATATCGGTAAAATATTGCTAAAAACATGGATAAATCTTTAAAATATTGCTAAAAACATGGATATTTCGGTAAAATATTGCTAAAAACATGGATAAATAGGTAAAATATTGCTGAAAACATGGTTTTTTCATCATATATCGGTAAAATATTGCAAAAAACATCGATATTTCGGTAAAATAATGTGAAAAACATGGACAAATCTTTAAAATATTGCTAAAAACATGGATAAATAGGTAAAATATTACTAAAAACATGGGTTTTTCACCATGTATCGGTAAAATATTGCTAAAAACATGGATAAATAGGTAAAATATTGCTAAAAACATGGATTTTTCACCATATATCGGTAAAATATGGCAAAAAACATGGATATTTCGGTAAAATATTGTTAAAAACATGGATATTTCGGTAAAATATTGCTTAAAACATGGATATTTCGGTAAAATATTGCTAAAAACATGGATATTTCGGTAAAATATTGCTTAAAACATGGATATTTCGGTAAAATATTGCTAAAAACATGGATTTTTCACCATATATCGGTAAAATACTGCTAAAAACATGGATATTTCGGTAAAAGATTGCTAAAAACATGGATAAATAGGTAAAATATTGCTAAAAACATGGATAAATAGGTAAAATATTGCTAAAAACATGGATTTTTCACCATATATCGGTAAAATATTGCAAAAAACATGGATAAATCTTTAAAATATTGCTAAAAACATGGATAAATAGGTAAAATATTACTAAAAAAATGGATTTTTCACCATATATCGGTAAAATATGGCAAAAAACATGGATATTTCGGTAAAATATTGTTAAAAACATGGATATTTCGGTAAAATATTGCTAAAAACATGGATATTTCGGTAAAATACTGCTAAAAACATGGATATTTCGGTAAAATATTGCTAAAAACATGGATATTTCGGTAAAACATTGCTAAAAACATGGATATTTCGGTAAAATATTGCTAAAAACATGGATTTTTCACCATATATCGGTAAAATACTGCTAAAAACATGGATAAATAGGTAAAATATTGCTAAAAACATGGATTTTTCACCATATATCGGTAAAATATTGCTAAAAACATGGATATTTCGGTAAAATATTGCTAAAAACATGGATTTTTCACCATATATCGGTAAAATACTGCTAAAAACATGGACAAATCTTTAAAATATTGCTAAAAACATGGATAAATAGGTAAAATATTACTAAAAACATGGATTTTTCACCATATATCGGTAAAATATTGCTAAAAACATGGTTAAATAGGTAAAATATTGCTAAAAACATGGTTAAATAGGTAAAATATTGCTAAAAACATGGTTTTTTCACCATATATCGGTAAAATATTGCTAAAAACATGGATATTTCGGTAAAACATTGCTAAAAACATGGATATTTCGGTAAAATATTGCTAAAAACATGGATTTTTCACCATATATCGGTAAAATACTGCTAAAAACATGGATAAATAGGTAAAATATTGCTAAAAACATGGATTTTTCACCATATATCGGTAAAATATGGCAAAAAACATGGATATTTCGGTAAAATATTGTTAAAAACATGGATTTTTCACCATATATCGGTAAAATATTGCTAAAAACATGGATAAATCTTTAAAATATTGCTAAAAACATGGATAAATAGGTAAAATATTACTAAAAACATGGATAAATAGGTAAAATATTGCTAAAAACATGGTTTTCTCATCATATATCGGTAAAATATTGCTAAAAACATGGATATTTCGGTAAAATATTGCTAAAAACATGGATAAATAGGTAAAATATTGCTTAAAACATGGATATTTCGGTAAAATATTGCTAAAAACATGGATATTTCGGTAAAATATTGCTAAAAACATGGATATTTCGGTAAAATATTGCTAAAAACATGGATTTTTCACCATATATCGGTAAAATACTGCTAAAAACATGGATATTTCGGTAAAATATTGCTAAAAACATGGATTTTTCACGATATATCGGTAAAATATTGCTAAAAACATGGATAAATCTTTAAAATATTGCTAAAAACATGGATTTTTCACCATATATCGGTAAAGTACTGCTAAAAACATGGATATTTCGGTAAAATATTGCTAAAAACATGGATTTTTCACCATATATCGGTAAAATACTGCTAAAAACATGGATATTTCGGTAAAATATTGCTAAAAACATGGTTTTTTCATCATATATCGGTAAAATATTGCAAAAAACATCGATATTTCGGTAAAATATTGATAAAAACATGGATATTTCGGTAAGATATTGCTAAAAACATGGATATTTCGGTAAAATATTGCTAAAAACATGGATATTTCGGTAAAATATTGCTTAAAACATGGATATTTCGGTAAAATATTGCTAAAAACATGGATTTTTCACCATATATCGGTAAAATACTGCTAAAAACATGGATATTTCGGTAAAAGATTGCTAAAAACATGGATAAATAGGTAAAATATTGCCAAAAACATGGATAAATAGGTAAAATATTGCTAAAAACATGGATTTTTCACCATATATGGTTAAAATATAGCAAAAAACATGGATAAATCTTTAAAATATTGCTAAAAACATGGATAAATAGGTAAAATATTACTAAAAAAATGGATTTTTCACCATATATCGGTAAAATATGGCAAAAAATATGGATATTTCGGTAAAATATTGTTAAAAACATGGATATTTCGGTAAAATATTGCTAAAAACATGGATAAATAGGTAAAATATTGCTAAAAACATGGATAAATAGGTAAAATATTGCTAAAAACATGGTTAAATAGGTAAAATATTGCTAAAAACATGGTTTTTTCACCATATATCGGTAAAATATGGCAAAAAACATGGATATTTCGGTAAAATATTGTTAAAAACATGGATTTTTCACCATATATCGGTAAAATATTGCTAAAAACATGGATAAATAGGTAAAATATTGCTAAAAACATGGATAAATAGGTAAAATATTGCTAAAAACATGGATAAATAGGTAAAATATTACTAAAAACATGGGTTTTTCACCATGTATCGGTAAAATATTGCTAAAAACATGGATAAATAGGTAAAATATTGTTAAAAACATGGATATTTCGGTAAAATATTGCTAAAAACATGGATATTTCGGTAAAATATTGCTAAAAACATGGATAAATAGGTAAAATATTGCTAAAAACATGGTTTTTTCACCATATATCGGTAAAATATTGCTAAAAACATGGATAAATAGGTAAAATATTGCTAAAAACATGGATTTTTCACCATATATCGGTAAAATAATGCGAAAAACATGGACAAATCTTTAAAATATTGCTAAAAACATGGATAAATAGGTAAAATATTACTAAAAACATGGATTTTTCACCATATATCGGTAAAATATTGCTAAAAACATGGTTAAATAGGTAAAATATTGCTAAAAACATGGTTTTTTCACCATATATCGGTAAAATATGGCAAAAAACATGGATATTTCGGTAAAATATTGTTAAAAACATGGATATTTCGGTAAAATATTGCTAAAAACATGGATTTTTCACCATATATCGGTAAAATACTGCTAAAAACATGGATATTTCGGTAAAATATTGCTAAAAACATGGATTTTTCACCATATATCGGTAAAATATTGCGAAAAACATGGATAAATAGGTAAAATATTGCTAAAAACATGGATAAATAGGTAAAATATTGCTAAAAACATGGATTTTTCACCATATATCGGTAAAATACTGCTAAAAACATGGATAAATAGGTAAAATATTGTTAAAAACATGGATTTTTCACCATATATCGGTAAAATATTGCTAAAAACATGGATAAATCTTTAAAATATTGCTAAAAACATGGATAAATAGGTAAAATATTACTAAAAACATGGATAAATAGGTAAAATATTGCTAAAAACATGGTTTTTTCATCATATATCGGAAAATATTGCTAAAAACATGGATATTTCGGTAAAATAATGCGAAAAACATGGACAAATCTTTAAAATATTGCTAAAAACATGGATAAATAGGTAAAATATTACTAAAAACATGGATTTTTCACCATATATCGGTAAAATATTGCTAAAAACATGGATAAATAGGTAAAATATTGCTAAAAACATGGATTTTTCACCATATATCGGTAAAATACTGCTAAAAACATGGATATTTCGGTAAAATATTGTTAAAAACATGGATATTTCGGTAAAATATTGCTAAAAACATGGATATTTCGGTAAAATATTGATAAAAACATGGATATTTCGGTAAGATATTGCTAAAAACATGGATATTTCGGTAAAATATTGCTAAAAACATGGATTTTTCACCATATATCGGTAAAATACTGCTAAAAACATGGATATTTCGGTAAAATATTGCTAAAAACATGGATAAATAGGTAAAATATTGCTAAAAACATGGATAAATAGGTAAAATATTGCTAAAAACATGGATTTTTCACCATATATCGGTAAAATAATGCGAAAAACATGGACAAAAATATTTTAAAAACATGGATTGCTAAAAAAAACATGGATAAATAGGTAAAATATTACTAAAAAAATGGATTTTTCACCATATATCGGTAAAATATGGCAAAAAACATGGATATTTCGGTAAAATATTGTTAAAAACATGGATATTTCGGTAAAATATTGCTAAAAACATGGTTTTCTCATCATATATCGGTAAAATATTGCTAAAAACATGGATATTTCGGTAAAATATTGCTAAAAACATGGATATTTCGGTAAAATATTGCTAAAAACATGGATATTTCGGTAAAATATTGCTAAAAACATGGATATTTCGGTAAAATATTGCTAAAAACATGGATTTTTCACCATATATCGGTAAAATATTGCTAAAAACATGGATAAATAGGTAAAATATTGCTAAAAACATGGATTTTTCACCATATATCGGTAAAATACTGCTAAAAACATGGATATTTCGGTAAAATATTGCTAAAAACATGGATTTTTCACCATATATCGGTAAAATACTGCTAAAAACATGGACAAATCTTTAAAATATTGCTAAAAACATGGATAAATAGGTAAAATATTACTAAAAACATGGATATTTCGGTAAAATATTGCTAAAAACATGGATTTTTCACCATATATCGGTAAAATACTGCTAAAAACATGGATATTTCGGTAAAATATTGATAAAAACATGGATATTTCGGTAAGATATTGCTAAAAACATGGATATTTCGGTAAAATATTGCTAAAAACATGGATAAATCTTTAAAATATTGCTAAAAACATGGATAAATAGGTAAAATATTACTAAAAACATGGATTTTTCACCATATATCGGTAAAATATTGCTAAAAACATAGATAAATCTTTAAAATATTGCTAAAAACATGGTTAAATAGGTAAAATATTGCTAAAAACATGGATTTTTCACCATATATCGGTAAAATACTGCTAAAAACATGGATATTTCGGCAAAATATTGCTAAAAACATGGATATTTCGGTAAAATATTACTAAAAACATGGATATTTCGGTAAAATATTGCTAAAAACATGCTAAAAACATGGATATTTCGGTAAAATATTGCTAAAAACATGGATTTTTCACCATATATCGGTAAAATACTGCTAAAAACATGGATATTTCGGTAAAATATTGCTAAAAACATGGATTTTTCACCATATATCGGTAAAATACTGCTAAAAACATGGATATTTCGGTAAAATATTGCTAAAAACATGGATTTTTCACCATATATCGGTAAAATACTGCTAAAAACATGGATATTTCGGTAAAATATTGCTAAAAACATGGATTTTTCACCATATATCGGTAAAATACTGCTAAAAACATGGATATTTCGGTAAAATATTGCTAAAAACATGGATAAATAGGTAAAATATTGATAAAAACATGGAAAATATTGCTAAAAACATGGATTTTTTCAATTTTCAAAAAACATGGATATTTCGGTAAAATATTGCTAAAAACATGGATTTTTCACCATATATCGGTAAAATACTGCTAAAAACATGGACAAATCTTTAAAATATTGCTAAAAACATGGATAAATAGGTAAAATATTGCTAAAAACATGGATTTTTCACCATATATCGGTAAAATATTGCGAAAAACATGGATATTTCGGTAAAATATTGTTAAAAACATGGATATTTCGGTAAAATATTGCTAAAAACATGGATATTTCGGTAAAATATTGCTAAAAACATGGATAAATAGGTAAAATATTGCGAAAAACATGGATATTTCGGTAAAATATTGCTAAAAACATGGATAAATTTCGTAAAATATGGCTAAAAACATGGTTTTTTCATCATATATCGGTAAAATATAGCTAAAAACATGGATATTTCGGTAAAATATTGCTAAAAACATGGATAAATAGGTAAAATATTGCTAAAAACATGGATTTTTCACCATATATCGGTAAAATATTGCTAAAAACATGGATAAATAGGTAAAATATTGCTAAAAACATGGATTTTTCACCATATATCGGTAAAATATTGCTAAAAACATGGATATTTCGGTAAAATATTGCTAAAAACATGGATTTTTCACCATATATCGGTAAAATACTGCTAAAAACATGGATAAATAGGTAAAATATTGCTAAAAACATGGATAAATAGGTAAAATATTGCTAAAAACATGGTTTTTTCACCATATATCGGTAAAATATTGCTAAAAACATGGATATTTCGGTAAAATATTGCTAAAAACATGGATATTTCGGTAAAATATTGCTAAAAACATGGATATTTCGGTAAAATATTGCTAAAAACATGGATATTTCGGTAAAATATTGCTAAAAACATGGATATTTCGGTAAAATATGGATGCGGTAAAATATGGCAAAAAACATGGATATTTCGGTAAAATATTGTTAAAAACATGGATATTTCGGTAAAATATTGCTAAAAACATGGATAAATAGGTAAAATATTGCTAAAAACATGGATATTTCGGTAAAATATTGCTAAAAACATGGATTTTTCACCATATATCGGTAAAATACTGCTAAAAACATGGACAAATCTTTAAAATATTGCTAAAAACATGGATAAATAGGTAAAATATTACTAAAAACATGGATTTTTCACCATATATCGGTAAAATACTGCTAAAAACATGGATATTTCGGTAAAATATTGCTAAAAACATGGATATTTCGGTAAAATATTACTAAAAACATGGGTTTTTCACCATGTATCGGTAAAATATTGCTAAAAACATGGATATTTCGGTAAAATATTGCTAAAAACATGGATATTTCGGTAAAATATTGCGAAAAACATGGATATTTCGGTAAAATATTGCTAAAAACATGGATATTTCGGTAAAATATTGCTAAAAACATGGATTTTTCACCATATATCGGTAAAATATTGCTAAAAACATGGATAAATAGGTAAAATATTGCTAAAAACATGGATTTTTCACCATATATCGGTAAAATATTGCTAAAAACATGGATATTTCGGTAAAATATTGCTAAAAACATGGATTTTTCACCATATATCGGTAAAATATTGCTAAAAACATAGATAAATCTTTAAAATATTGCTAAAAACATGGATAAATAGGTAAAATATTGCTAAAAACATGGATAAATAGGTAAAATATTGCTAAAAACATGGTTTTTTCATCATATATCGGTAAAATATTGCTAAAAACATGGATATTTCGGTAAAATATTGCTAAAAACATGGATATTTCGGTAAAATATTGCTAAAAACATGGATATTTCGGTAAAATATTGCTAAAAACATGGATAAATAGGTAAAATATTGCTAAAAACATGGATAAATAGGTAAAATATTGCTAAAAACATGGATTTCTCACCATATATCGGTAAAATATTGCAAAGAAACATGGATAAATAGGTAAAATATTGCTAAAAACATGGATAAATAGGTAAAATATTGCTAAAAACATGGATTTCTCACCATATATCGGTAAAATATTGCAAAAAAACATGGATATTTCGGTAAAATATTGTTAAAAACATGGATATTTCGGTAAAATATTGCTAAATACATATTTTAAAAACATGTAAAAAATATTGCTAAAAACATGGATAAATAGTAAAATATTGCTAAAAACATGGATTTTTCACACATATATCGGTAAAATATTGCTAAAAACATGGATATTTCGGTAAAATATTGCTAAAAACATGGATTTTTCACCATATATCGGTAAAATATTGCTAAAAACATGGATATTTCGGTAAAATATTGCTAAAAACATGGATATTTCGGTAAAATATTGCTAAAAACATGGATATTTCGGTAAAATATTGCTAAAAACATGGATAAATAGGTAAAATATTGCTAAAAACATGGATTTTTCACCATATATCGGTAAAATATTGCTAAAAACATGGTTTTTTCACCATATATCGGTAAAATATAGCTAAAAACATGGATATTTCGGTAAAATATTGCTAAAAACATGGATTTTTCACCATATATCGGTAAAATATTGTAAAATATTGCTAAAAACATGGTTTTTTCACCATATATAGGTAAAATATGGCTAAAAACATGGTTTTTTCATCATATATCGGTAAAATACTGCTAAAAACATGGATAAATAGGTAAAATATTGATAAAAACATTGATTTTTCACCATATATCGGTAAAATACTGCTAAAAACATGGATATTTCGGTAAAATATTGCTAAAAACATGGATAAATAGGTAAAATATTGCTAAAAACATGGATTTTTCACCATATATCGGTAAAATATTGCTAAAAACATGGATATTTCGGTAAAATATTGCTAAAAACATGGATATTTCGGTAAAATATTGCTAAAAACATGGATATTTCGGTAAAATATTGCTAAAAACATGGATATTTCGGTAAAATATTGCTAAAAACATGTATTTTTCACCATATATCGCTAAAATATAAAAACATATATTTCGGTAAAATATTGCTAAAAACATGGATATTATCGGTAAAATATTGCTAAAAACATGGATAATTTCTAAAAACATGGATATTTCGGTAAAATATTGCTAAAAACATGGATATTTACGTAAAATATTGCTAAAAACATGGATTTTTCACCATATATCGGTAAAATATTGCTAAAACCATGGATATTTCGGTAAAATATTGCTAAAAACATGGATTTTTCACCATATATCGGTAAAATATTGCTAAAAACATGGATAAATAGGTAAAATATTGCTAAAAACATGGATTTTTCACCATATTTCGGTAAAATATTGTTAAAAACATGGATAAATCTTTAAAATATTGCTAAAAACATGGATTTTTCACCATATATTGGTAAAATATTGCAAAAAACATGGATAAATCTTATAATATTGCTAAAAACATGGATATTTCTGTAAAATATTGCTAAAAACATGGATAAATAGGTAAAATATTGCTAAAAACATGGATTTTTCACCATATATTGGTAAAATATTGCTAAAAACATGGATATTTCGGTAAAATATTGCTAAAAACATGGATACTTCGGTAAAATATTACTAAAAACATGGATTTTTCACCATATATCGGTAAAATATTGCTAAAAACATGGATAAATAGGTAAAATATTGCTAAAAACATGGATTTTTCACCATATATCGGTAAAATATTGCGAAAAACATCGATATTTCGGTAAAATATTGCAAAAAACATCGATATTTCGGTAAAATATTGATAAAAACATGGATATTTCGGTAAGATATTGCTAAAAACATGGATATTTCGGTAAAATATGGCTAAAAACATGGATTTTTCGGTAAAATATATGCTAAAAACATGGATTTTTCATATATCGGTAAAATATTGCTAAAAACGTGGATAAATAGGTAAAATATTACTGAAAACATGGATTTTTCACCATATATCCGTAAAATATTGCTAAAAACATGGATAAATAGGTAAAATATTGCTAAAAACATGGATTTTTCACCATATATCGGTAAAATATTGCGAAAAACATCGATATTTCGGTAAAATATTGCTAAAAACATGGATATTTCGGTAAGATATTGCTAAAAACATGGATATTTCGGTAAAATATTGCTAAAAACATGGATTTTTCACCATATATCGGTAAAATATTGCGAAAAACATCGATATTTCGGTAGAATATTGATAAAAACATGGACAAATCTTTAAAATATTGCTAAAAACATGGATATTTCGGTAAAATATTGCTAAAAACATGGATAAATAGGTAAAATATTGCTAAAAACATGGATTTTTCACCATATATCGGTAAAATATTGCTAAAAACATGGATATTTCGGTAAAATATTGCTAAAAACATGGATTTTTCACCATATATCGGTAAAATACTGCTAAAAACATGGACAAATCTTTAAAATATTGCTAAAAACATGGATAAATAGGTAAAATATTACTAAAAACATGGATTTTTCACCATATATCGGTAAAATACTGCTAAAAACATGGATATTTCGGTAAAATATTGCTAAAAACATGGATTTTTCACCATATATCGGTAAAATATTGCTAAAAACATGGATATTTCGGTAAAATATTGCTAAAAACATGGATAAATACGTAAAATATTGATAAAAACATGGATTTTTCACCATATATCGGTAAAATACTGCTAAAAACATGGATATTTCGGTAAAATATTGCTAAAAACATGGATTTTTCACCATATATCGGTAAAATACTGCTAAAAACATGGATATTTCGGTAAAATATTGCTAAAAACATGGATAAATAGGTAAAATATTGCTAAAAACATGGATTTTTCACCATATATCGGTAAAATATTGCTAAAAACATGGATATTTCGGTAAAATATTGCTAAAAACATGGATATTTCGGTAAAATATTGCTAAAAACATGGATATTTCGGTAAAATATTGCTAAAAACATGGATAAATAGGTAAAATATTGCTAAAAACATGGATTTTTCACCATATATCGGTAAAATATTGCGAAAAACATCGATATTTCGGTAAAATATTGCTAAAAACATGGATATTTCGGTAAGATATTGCTAAAAACATGGATATTTCGGTAAAATATTGCTAAAAACATGGATTTTTCACCATATATCGGTAAAATACTGCTAAAAACATGGTTAAATAGGTAAAATATTGCTAAAAACATGGTTTTTTCATCATATATCGGTAAAATATTGCTAAAAACATGGATATTTCGGTAAAATATTGCTAAAAACATGGATATTTAAAATATTGCTAAAAACATGGATAAATATCGGTAAAATACTGCTAAAAACATGGATATTTCGGTAAAATATTGCTAAAAACATGGTTTTTTCATCATATATCGGTAAAATATAGCTAAAAACATGGATATTTCGGTAAAATATTGCTAAAAACATGGATAAATAGGTAAAATATTGCTAAAAACATGGATTTTTCACCATATATCGGTAAAATATTGCTAAAAACATGGATAAATCTTATAATATTGCTAAAAACATGGATATTTCTGTAAAATATTGCTAAAAACATGGATAAATAGGTAAAATATTACTAAAAACATGGATTTTTCACCATATATCGGTAAAATACTGCTAAAAACATGGATATTTCGGTAAAATATTGCTAAAAACATTGATTTTTCACCATATATCGGTGAAATACTGCTAAAAACATGGATATTTCGGTAAAATATTGCTAAAAACATGGATAAATAGGTAAAATATTGCTAAAAACATGGATTTTTCACCATATATCGGTAAAATACTGCTAAAAACATGGATATTTCGGTAAAATATTGCTAAAAACATGGATAAATAGGTAAAATATTGCTGAAAACATGGTTTTTTCATCATATATCGGTAAAATATTGCAAAAAACATCGATATTTCGGTAAAATATTGATAAAAACATGGATATTTCGGTAAGATATTGCTAAAAACATGGATATTTCGGTAAAATACTGCTAAAAACATGGATATTTCGGTAAAATATTGCTAAAAACATGGATTTTTTCACCATATATCGGTAAAATACTGCTAAAAACATGGATATTTCGGTAAAATATTGCTAAAAACATGGATTTTTCACCATATATCGGTAAAATACTGCTAAAAACATGGATATTTCGGTAAAATATTGCTAAAAACATGGATAAATAGGTAAAATATTGCTAAAAACATGGATTTTTCACCATATATCGGTAAAATATTGCTAAAAACATGGATATTTCGGTAAAATATTGCTAAAAACATGGATTTTTCACCATATATCGGTAAAATATTGCTAAAAACATGGATATTTCGGTAAAATATTGCTAAAAACATGGATTTTTCACCATATATCGGTAAAATATTGCTAAAAACATGGATAAATAGGTAAAATATTACTAAAAACATGGATTTTTCACCATATATCGGTAAAATACTGCTAAAAACATGGATATTTCGGTAAAATATTCCTAAAAACATGGATATTTCGGTAAAATATTGCTAAAAACATGGATATTTACGTAAAATATTGCTGAAAACATGTATTTTTCACCATATTACGGTAAAATATTGCTAAAACCATGGATATTTCGGTAAAAACATGGATATTGCTAAAAACATGGATTTTTCACCATATATCGGTAAAATACTGCTAAAAACATGGATAAATAGGTAAAATATTACTAAAAACATGGATTTTTCACCATATATCGGTAAAATATTGCGAAAAACATGGTTAAATAGGTAAAATATTGCTAAAACCATGGATTTTTCACGATATATCGGTAAAATATTGCTAAAAACATGGATAAATAGGTAGAATATTACTAAAAACATGGGTTTTTCACCATGTATCGGTAAAATATTGCTAAAAATATGGATATTTCGGTAAAATATTGCTAAAAACATGGATTTTTCACCATATATCGGTAAAATATTGCTAAAAACATGGATATTTCGGTAAAATATTGCTAAAAACATGGATATTTCGGTAAAATATTGCTAAAAACATGGATATTTCGGTAAAATATTGTTAAAAACATGGATATTTCGGTAAAATATTGCTAAAAACATGGATAAATAGGTAAAATATTGCTAAAAACATGGGTTTTTCACCATGTATCGGTAAAATATTGCTAAAAACATGGATATTTCGGTAAAATATTGCTAAAAACATGAATATATCGGTAAAATATTGCTAAAAACATGGATAAATAGGTAAAATATTACTAAAAACATGGATTTTTCACCATATATCAGTAAAATATTGCTAAAAACATGGATAAATAGGTAAAATATTGCTAAAAACATGGATTTTTCACCATATATCGGTAAGATATTGCTAAAAACATGGATATTTCGGTAAAATATTGCTAAAAACATGGATTTTTCACCATATATCGGTAAAATATTGCTAAAAACATGGATATTTCGGTAAAATATTGCTAAAAACATGGATATTTCGGTAAAATATTGCTAAAAACATGGATATTTCGGTAAAATATTGCTAAAAACATGGATAAATAGGTAAAATATTGCTAAAAACATGGATTTTTCACCATATATCGGTAAAATATTGCTAAAAACATGGATATTACGGTAAAATATTGCGAAAAACATGGATAAATCTTTAAAATATTGCTAAAAACATGGATAAATAGGTAAAATATTACTAAAAACATGGATTTTTCACCATATATCGATAAAATATTGCTAAAACCATGGATATTTCGGTAAAATATTGCTAAAAACATGGATTTTTCACCATATATCGGTAAAATATTGCTAAAACCATGGATATTTCGGTAAAATATTGCTAAAAACATGGATAAATAGGTAAAATATTGCTAAAAACATGGATAAATAGGTAAAATATTGCTAAAAACATGGATTTTTCACCATATATCGGTAAAATACTGCTAAAAACATGGATATTTCGGTAAAATATTGCTAAAAACATGGATAAATAGGTAAAATATTGCTAAAAACATGGTTTTTTCACCATATATCGGTAAAATACTGCTAAAAACATGGATATTTCGGTAAAATATTGCTAAAAACATGGTTTTTTCACCATATATCGGTAAAATACTGCTAAAAACATGGATATTTCGGTCAAATATTGCTAAAAACATGGTTAAATAGGTAAAATATTGCTAAAAACATGGTTTTTTCACCATATATCGGTAAAATATGGCAAAAAACATGGATATTTCGGTAAAATATTGCTAAAAACATGGATATTTCGGTAAAATATTGCTAAAAACATGGATTTTTCACCATATATCGGTAAAATATTGCTAAAAACATGGATATTTCGGTAAAATATTGCTAAAAACATGGATATTTCGGTAAAATATTGCTAAAAACATGGATAAATAGGTAAAATATTGCTAAAAACATGGATTTTTCACCATATATCGGTAAAATATTGCTAAAAACATGGATATATCGGTAAAATATTGCAAAAAACATCGATATTTCGGTAAAATATTGATAAAAACATGGATATTTCGGTAAGATATTGCTAAAAACATGGATATTTCGGTAAAATATTGCTAAAAACATGGATAAATAGGTAAAATATTGCTAAAAACATGGTTAAATAGGTAAAATATTGCTAAAAACATGGATATTTCGGTAAAATATTGCTAAAAACATGGATAAATAGGTAAAATATTGCGAAAAACATGGATATTTCGGTAAAATATTGCTAAAAACATGGATTTTTCGGTAAAATATTGCTAAAAACATGGATATTTCGGTAAAATATTGCTAAAAACATGGATAAATAGGTAAAATATTGCTAAAAACATGGATTTTTCACCATATATCGGTAAAATACTGCTAAAAACATGGATATTTCGGTAAAATATTGCTAAAAACATGGATATTTCGGTAAAATATTGCTAAAAACATGGATAAATAGGTAAAATATTGCTAAAAACATGGATTTTTCACCATATATCGGTAAAATACTGCTAAAAACATGGACAAATCTTTAAAATATTGCTAAAAACATGGATAAATAGGTAAAATATTACTAAAAACATGGATATTTCGGTAAGATATTGCTAAAAACATGGATATTTCGGTAAAATATTGCTAAAAACATGGATTTTTCACCATATATCGGTAAAATACTGCTAAAAACATGGACATTTTCAAAATATTGCGAAAAACATGGATATTTCGGTAAAATATTGCTAAAAACATGGATTTTTCGGTAAAATATTGCTAAAAACATGGATAAATAGGTAAAATATTGCTAAAAACATGGATTTTTCACCATATATCGGTAAAATATTGCTAAAAACATGGATAAATAGGTAAAATATTGCTAAAAACATGGATTTTTCACCATATATCGGTAAAATATTGCTAAAAACATGGATATTTCGGTAAAATATAGCTAAAAACATGGATATTTCGGTAAAATATTGCTAAAAACATGGATATTTCGGTAAAATACTGCTAAAAACATGGATATTTCATATATAAAATATTGCAAAAAACATGGATATTTCGGTAAAATATTGCTAAAAACATGGATTTTTCACCATATATCGGTAAAATACTGCTAAAAACATGGATATTTCGGTAAAATATTGCTAAAAACATGGATAAATAGGTAAAATATTGCTAAAAACATGGATTTTTCACCATATATCGGTAAAATACTGCTAAAAACATGGATATTTCGGTAAAATATTGCTAAAAACATGGATAAATAGGTAAAATATTGCTAAAAACATGGATTTTTCACCATATATCGGTAAATATTGCTAAAAACATGGATTCGGTAAAATATTGCTAAAAACATGGATAAATAGGTAAAATATTACTAAAAACATGGATTTTTCACCATATATCGGTAAAATACTGCTAAAAACATGGATATTTCGGTAAAATATTGCTAAAAACATGGATAAATAGGTAAAATATTGCTAAAAACATGGATTTTTCACCATATATCGGTAAAATATTGCTAAAAACATGGATATTTCGGTAAAATATTGCTAAAAACATGGATATTTCGGTAAAATATTGCTAAAAACATGGTTTTTTCATCATATATCGGTAAAATATTGCAAAAAACATCGATATTTCGGTAAAATAATGTGAAAAACATGGACAAATCTTTAAAATATTGCTAAAAACATGGATAAATAGGTAAAATATTACTAAAAACATGGATTTTTCACCATATATCGGTAAAATATTGCTAAAAACATGGATATTTCGGTAAAATATTGCTAAAAACATGGATTTTTCACCATATATCGGTAAAATACTGCTAAAAACATGGATATTTCGGTAAAATATTGCTAAAAACATGGATTTTTCACCATATATCGGTAAAATACTGCTAAAAACATGGATATTTCGGTAAAATATTGCTAAAAACATGGATAAATAGGTAAAATATTGCTAAAAACATGGATTTTTCACCATATATCGGTAAAATATTGCTAAAAACATGGATATTTCGGTAAAATATTGCTAAAAACATGGATTTTTCACCATATATCGGTAAAATACTGCTAAAAACATGGATAAATAGGTAGAATATTACTAAAAACATGGGTTTTTCACCATGTATCGGTAAAATATTGCTAAAAATATGGATATTTCGGTAAAATATTGCTAAAAACATGGATTTTTCACCATATATCGGTAAAATACTGCTAAAAACATGGATATTTCGGTAAAATATTGTTAAAAACATGGATATTTCGGTAAAATATTGCTAAAAACATGGATATTTCGGTAAAATATTGCGAAAAACATGGATAAATAGGTAAAATATTGCTAAAAACATGGATAAATAGGTAAAATATTACTAAAAACATGGGTTTTTCACCATGTATCGGTAAAATATTGCTAAAAACATGGATAAATAGGTAAAATATTGCTAAAAACATGGTTTTTTCATCATATATCGGTAAAATATTGCTAAAAACATGGATATTTCGGTAAAATATTGCTAAAAACATGGATTTTTCACCATATATCGGTAAAATACTGCTAAAAACATGGATAAATAGGTAAAATATTACTAAAAACATGGGTTTTTCACCATGTATCGGTAAAATATTGCTAAAAACATGGATATTTCGGTAAAATATTGCTAAAAACATGGATTTTTCACCATATGTCGGTAAAATATTGCTAAAAACATGGATTTCGGTAAAATTTGGTAAAAAATATTGCTAAAAACATGGATATTTCGGTAAAATATTGCTAAAAACATGGATATTTCGGTAAAATATTGCTAAAAACATGGATAAATAGGTAAAATATTGCTAAAAACATGGTTTTTTCACCATATATCGGTAAAATATTGCTAAAAACATGGATATTTCGGTAAAATATTGCTAAAAACATGGATTTTTCACCATATATCGGTGAAATATTACTAAAAACATGGATATTTCGGTAACTTATTGCTAAAAACATGGATTTTTCACGATATATCGGTAAAATATTGCTAAAAACATGGTTAAATAGGTAAAATATTGCTAAAAACATGGTTTTTTCACCATATATCGGTAAAATATTGCAAAAAACATGGATATTTCGGTAAAATATTGTTAAAAACATGGATATTTCGGTAAAATATTGCTAAAAACATGGATAAATAGGTAAAATATTGCTAAAAACATGGATAAATCTTTAAAATATTACTAAAAACATGGATATTTCGGTAACTTATTGCTAAAAACATGGATAAATAGGTAAAATATTGCTAAAAACATGGATAAATCTTTAAAATATTACTAAAAACATGGATATTTCGGTAACTTATTGCTAAAAACATGGATTTTTCACCATATATCGGTAAAATATTGCATATATAGGTAAAATATTGCTAAAAACATGGATATTTCGGTAAAATATTGCTAAAAACATGGATAAATAGGTAAAATATTGCTAAAAACATGGATTTTTCACCATATATCGGTAAAATATTGCTAAAAACATGGATATTTCGGTAAAATATTGCTAAAAACATGGATTTTTCACCATATATCGGTGAAATACTGCTAAAAACATGGATATTTCGGTAAAATATTGCTAAAAACATGGACAAATCTTTAAAATATTGCTAAAAACATGGATAAATAGGTAAAATATTACTAAAAACATGGATTTTTCACCATATATCGGTAAAATATTGCTAAAAACATGGATTTTTCACCATATATCGGTAAAATACTGCTAAAAACATGGATATTTCGGTAAAATATTGCTAAAAACATGGATTTTTCACCATATATCGGTAAAATATTGCAAAAAACATCGATATTTCGGTAAAATAATGTGAAAAACATGGACAAATCTTTAAAATATTGCTAAAAACATGGATAAATAGGTAAAATATTGCTAAAAACATGGATTTTTCACCATATATCGGTAAAATATTGCGAAAAACATCGATATTTCGGTAAAATATAGCTAAAAACATGGATATTTCGGTAAAATATTGCTAAAAACATGGATAAATAGGTAAAATATTGCTAAAAACATGGATTTTTCACCATATATCGGTAAAATACTGCTAAAAACATGGATATTTCGGTAAAATATTGCTAAAAACATGGATATTTCGGTAAAATATTGCTAAAAACATGGATATTTCGGTAAGATATTGCTAAAAACATGGATATTTCGGTAAAATATTGCTAAAAACATGGATTTTTCACCATATATCGGTAAAATACTGCTAAAAACATGGACAAATCTTTAAAATATTGCTAAAAACATGGATATTTCGGTAAAATATTGCTAAAAACATGGATAAATCTTTAAAATATTGCTAAAAACATGGATAAATAGGTAAAATATTGCTAAAAACATGGATTTTTCACCATATATCGGTAAAATATTGCTAAAAACATGGATATTTCGGTAAAATATTGCTAAAAACATGGATATTTCGGTAAAATATTGCTAAAAACATGGTTTTTTCATCATATATCGGTAAAATATTGCTAAAAACATGGATATTTCGGTAAAATATTGCTAAAAACATGGATATTTCGGTAAAATATTGCGAAAAACATGGTTAAATAGGTAAAATATTGTTAAAAACATGGTTTTTTCACCATATATCGGTAAAATATGGCAAAAAACATGGATATTTCGGTAAAATATTGTTAAAAACATGGATATTTCGGTAAAATATTGCTAAAAACATGGATAAATAGGTAAAATATTGCTAAAAACATGGTTTTTTCATCATATATCGGTAAAATATTGCTAAAAACATGGATATTTCGGTAAAATATTGCTAAAAACATGGATTTTTCACCATATATCGGTAAAATACTGCTAAAAACATGGATATTTCGGTAAAATATTGCTAAAAACATGGATTTTTCACCATATATCGGTAAAATACTGCTAAAAACATGGATATTTCGGTAAAATATTGCTAAAAACATGGATAAATAGGTAAAATATTGCTAAAAACATGGATTTTTCACCATATATCGGTAAAATATTGCTAAAAACATGGATATTTCGGTAAAATATTGCTAAAAAAATATTGCTGAAAACATGGTTTTTTCATCATATATCGGTAAAATATTGCAAAAAACATCGATATTTCGGTAAAATATTGATAAAAACATGGATATTTCGGTAAGATATTGCTAAAAACATGGATATTTCGGTAAAATATTGCTAAAAACATGGATTTTTCACCATATATCGGTAAAATACTGCTAAAAACATGGATTTTTCACCATATATCGGTAAAATATTGCTAAAAACATGGATAAATAGGTAAAATATTACTAAAAACATGGATTTTTCACCATATATCGGTAAAATACTGCTAAAAACATGGATATTTCGGTAAAATATTGCTAAAAACATGGATTTTTCACCATATATCGGTAAAATACTGCTAAAAACATGGATATTTCGGTAAAATATTGCTAAAAACATGGATAAATAGGTAAAATATTGCTAAAAACATGGATTTTTCACCATATATCGGTAAAATACTGCTAAAAACATGGACATTTCGGTAAAATATTGCTAAAAACATGGATTTTTATTGCATTATATTTTAAAATACTGCTAAAAACATGGATATTTCGGTAAAATATTGCTAAAAACATGGTTTTTTCACCATATATAGGTAAAATATGGCAAAAAACATGGATATTTCGGTAAAATATTGCTAAAAACATGGATAAATAGGTAAAATATTGCTGAAAACATGGTTTTTTCATCATATATCGGTAAAATATTGCAAAAAACATCGATATTTCGGTAAAATATTGATAAAAACATGGATATTTCGGTAAAATATTGCTAAAAACATGGTTTTTTCATCATATATCGGTAAAATATTGCAAAAAACATGGATATTTCGGTAAAATATTGCTAAAAACATGGATATTTCGGTAAAATATTGCTAAAAACATGGATATTTCGGTAAAATATTGCTAAAAACATGGATAAATAGGTAAAATATTGCTAAAAACATGGATTTTTCACCATATATCGGTAAAATATTGCTAAAAACATGGATATTTCGGTAAAATATTGCTAAAAACATGGATTTTTCACCATATATCGGTAAAATACTGCTAAAAACATGGATATTTCGGTAAAATATTGCTAAAAACATGGATAAATAGGTAAAATATTGCTAAAAACATGGATTTTTCACCATATATCGGTAAAATATTGCGAAAAACATCGATATTTCGGTAAAATATTGATAAAAACATTGATTTTTCACCATATATCGGTGAAATACTGCTAAAAACATGGATATTTCGGTAAAATATTGCTAAAAACATGGATAAAACATGGATTTTTCACCATATATCGGTAAAATACTGCTAAAAACATGGATAAATAGGTAGAATATTACTAAAAACATGGGTTTTTCACCATGTATCGGTAAAATATTGCTAAAAATATGGATATTTCGGTAAAATATTGCTAAAAACATGGATAAAGGTAAAATATTGCTAAAAACATGGATAAATAGGTAAAATATTGCTAAAAACATGCTTTTATCTGTAAAATATTGCCAAGAACATGGATATTTCGGTGAAATATTGCTAAAAACATGGTTTTATCGGTAAAATATTTCTAAAAACATGGATATTTCCGTAAAATATTGCTAAAAACATGGATTTTTCACCATATTACGGTAAAATATTGCGAAAAACATGGATATTTCCGTAAAATACTGCTAAAAACATGGATATTTCGGTAAAATATTCCTAAAAACATGGATATTTCGGTAAAATATTGCTAAAAACATGGATATTTACGTAAAATATTGCTGAAAACATGGATATTTCGGTAAAATATTGCTAAAAACATGGATACCATATATCGGTAAAATATTGCTAAAAACATGGATAAATAGGTAAAATATTGCTAAAAACATGGATAAACCATATATAAAATATTGCCAAGAACATGGATATTTCGGTGAAATATTGCTAAAAACATGGTTTTATCGGTAAAATATTTCTAAAAACATGGATATTTCCGTAAAATATTGCTAAAAACATGGATTTTTCACCATATATCGGTAAAATATTGCTAAAAACATGGATAAATAGGTAAAATATTACTAAAAACATGGATTTTTCACCATATATCGGTAAAATATTGCTAAAAACATGGATATTTCGGTAAAATATTGCTAAAAACATGGATTTTTCACCATATATCGGTAAAATATTGCTAAAAACATGGATATTTCGGTAAAATATTGCTAAAAACATGGATATTTCGGTAAAATATTGCTTAAAACATGGATATTTCGGTAAAATATTGCTAAAAACATGGATAAATAGGTAAAATATTGCTAAAAACATGGTTTTTTCATCATATATCGGTAAAATATTGCTAAAAACATGGATATTTCGGTAAAATATTGCTAAAAACATGGATAAATAGGTAAAATATTGCTAAAAACATGGATAAATAGGTAAAATATTGCTAAAAACATGGATTTTTCACCATATATCGGTAAAATACTGCTAAAAACATGGATATTTCGGTAAAATATTGTTAAAAACATGGATATTTCGGTAAAATATTGCTAAAAACATGGATATTTCGGTAAAATATTGCTAAAAACATGGATAAATAGGTAAAATATTGCTAAAAACATGGATAAATAGGTAAAATATTGCTAAAAACATGGATTTTTCACCATATATCGGTAAAATACTGCTAAAAACATGGATATTTCGGTAAAATATTGCTAAAAACATGGATAAATAGGTAAAATATTGCTAAAAACATGGATTTTTCACCATATATCGGTAAAATATTGCTAAAAACATGGATATTTCGGTAAAATATTGCTAAAAACATGGATTTTTCACCATATATCGGTAAAATACTGCTAAAAACATGGATATTTCGGTAAAATATTGCTAAAAACATGGATATTTCGGTAAGATATTGCTAAAAACATGGATATATATATCGGTAAAATATTGCTAAAAACATGGATATTTTAAAATATTGCTAAAAACATGGATAAATAGGTAAAATATTGCTAAAAACATGGATTTTTCACCAATATATCTAAAAACATGGACAAATCTTTAAAATATTGCTAAAAACATGGATAAATAGGTAAAATATTACTAAAAACATGGATTTTTCACCATATATCGGTAAAATATTGCTAAAAACATGGATAAATAGGTAAAATATTGCTAAAAACATGGATTTTTCACCATATATCGGTAAAATATTGCTAAAAACATGGATAAATAGGTAAAATATTGCTAAAAACATGGTTTTTTCATCATATATCGGTAAAATATTGCTAAAAACATGGATATTTCGGTAAAATATTGCTAAAAACATGGATATTTCGGTAAAATATTGCTAAAAACATGGTTTTTTCACCATATATCGGTAAAATATGGCAAAAAACATGGATATTTCGGTAAAATATTGCTAAAAACATGGATAAAATATTGCAAAAACATGGATATCGGTAAAATATTGCTAAAAACATGGATTTTTCAAAATCGGTAAAATATTGCTAAAAACATGGATAAATAGGTAAAATATTGCTAAAAACATGGATTTTTCACCATATATCGGTAAAATATTGCTAAAAACATGGATATTTCGGTAAAATATTGCTAAAAACATGGATTTTTCACCATATATCGGTAAAATACTGCTAAAAACATGGATATTTCGGTAAAATATTGCTAAAAACATGGATAAATAGGTAAAATATTGCTAAAAACATGGATTTTTCACCATATATCGGTAAAATATTGCTAAAAACATGGATATTTCGGTAAAATATTGCTAAAAACATGGATTTTTCACCATATATCGGTAAAATATTGCTAAAAACATGGATATTTCGGTAAAATATTGCTAAAAACATGGATACCATATATCGGTAAAATATTGCTAAAAACATGGATAAATAGGTAAAATATTGCTAAAAACATGGATTTTTCACCATATATCGGTAAAATACTGCTAAAAACATGGATATTTCGGTAAAATATTGCTAAAAACATGGATATTTCGGTAAAATATTGCTAAAAACATGGATATTTCGGTAAAATATTGCTAAAAACATGGATATTTCGGTAAAATATTGCTAAAAACATGGTTTTTTCACCATATATCGGTAAAATATTGCTAAAAACATGGATATTTCGGTAAAATATTGCTAAAAACATGGATATTTCGGTAAAATATTACTAAAAACATGGGTTTTTCACCATGTATCGGTAAAATATTGCTAAAAACATGGTTAAATAGGTAAAATATTGCTAAAAACATGGTTTTTTCACCATATATCGGTAAAATATGGCAAAAAACATGGATATTTCGGTAAAATATTGTTAAAAACATGGATATTTCGGTAAAATATTGCTAAAAACATGGATAAATAGGTAAAATATTGCTAAAAACATGGTTTTTTCATCATATATCGGTAAAATATTGCTAAAAACATGGATATTTCGGTAAAATATTGCTAAAAACATGGATTTTTCACCATATATCGGTAAAATACTGCTAAAAACATGGATAAATAGGTAAAATATTACTAAAAACATGGATTTTTCACCATATATCGGTAAAATATTGCGAAAAACATCGATATTTCGGTAAAATAATGCGAAAAACATGGACAAATCTTTAAAATATTGCTAAAAACATGGATAAATAGGTAGAATATTACTAAAAACATGGGTTTTTCACCATGTATCGGTAAAATATTGCTAAAAATATGGATATTTCGGTAAAATATTGCTAAAAACATGGATTTTTCACCATATATCGGTAAAATACTGCTAAAAACATGGATATTTCGGTAAAATATTGTTAAAAACATGGATATTTCGGTAAAATATTGCTAAAAACATGGATATTTCGGTAAAATATTGCGAAAAACATGGATAAATAGGTAAAATATTGCTAAAAACATGGATAAATAGGTAAAATATTGCTAAAAACATGGTTTTTTCACCATATATCGGTAAAATACTGCTAAAAACATGGATATTTCGGTAAAATATTGCTAAAAACATTGATTTTTCACCATATATCGGTGAAATACTGCTAAAAACATGGATATTTCGGTAAAATATTGCTAAAAACATGGATATTTCGGTAAAATATTGCTAAAAACATGGATAAATAGGTAAAATATTGCTAAAAACATGGATTTTTCACCATATATCGGTAAAATACTGCTAAAAACATGGATATTTCGGTAAAATATTGCTAAAAACATGGATTTTTCACCATATATCGGTAAAATACTGCTAAAAACATGGATATTTCGGTAAAATATTGCTAAAAACATGGATTTTTCACCATATATCGGTAAAATACTGCTAAAAACATGGATATTTCGGTAAAATATTGCTAAAAACATGGTTAAATAGGTAAAATATTGCTAAAAACATGGTTTTTTCACCATATATAGGTAAAATATGGCTAAAAACATGGTTTTTTCATCATATATCGGTAAAATATAGCTAAAAACATGGATATTTCGGTAAAATATTGCTAAAAACATGGATAAATAGGTAAAATATTGCTAAAAACATGGATTTTTCACCATATATCGGTAAAATACTGCTAAAAACATGGATATTTCGGTAAAATATTGCTAAAAACATGGATTTTTCACCATATATCGGTAAAAAACATGGCATGCTAAAATATGGTTAAAAAAAATATTGCTAAAAGGGATATTTCGGTAAAATATTGCTAAAAACATGGATAAATAGGTAAAATATGGCTAAAAACATGGTTTTTTCATCATATATCGGTAAAATATAGCTAAAAACATGGATATTTCGGTAAAATATTGCTAAAAACATGGATAAATAGGTAAAATATTGCTAAAAACATGGATAAATAGGTAAAATATTGCTAAAAACATGGATTTTTCACCATATATCGGTAAAATATTGCGAAAAACATCGATATTTCGGTAAAATATTGCTAAAAACATGGATATTTCGGTAAAATATTGCTAAAAACATGGATAAATAGGTAAAATATTGCTAAAAACATGGATTTTTCACCATATATCGGTAAAATATTGCGAAAAACATGGATATTTCGGTAAAATATTGCTAAAAACATGGATATTTCGGTAAAATATTGCTAAAAACATGGATAAATAGGTAAAATATTGCTAAAAACATGGATTTTTCACCATATATCGGTAAAATATTGCGAAAAACATGGATATTTCGGTAAAATATTGCGAAAAACATCGATATTTCGGTAAAATATTGCTAAAAACATGGATATTTCGGTAAGATATTGCTAAAAACATGGATATTTCGGTAAAATATTGCTAAAAACATGGATTTTTCACCATATATCGGTAAAATACTGCTAAAAACATGGATATTTCGGTAAAATATTGCTAAAAACATGGATAAATAGGTAAAATATTGCTAAAAACATGGATAAATAGGTAAAATATTGCTAAAAACATGGATAAATAGGTAAAATATTGCTAAAAACATGGATTTTTCACCATATATCGGTAAAATACTGCTAAAAACATGGATATTTCGGTAAAATATTGCTAAAAACATGGATAAATAGGTAAAATATTGCTAAAAACATGGATTTTTCACCATATATCGGTAAAATATTGCAAAAAACATCGATATTTCGGTAAAATAATGCGAAAAACATGGACAAATCTTTAAAATATTGCTAAAAACATGGATAAATAGGTAAAATATTACTAAAAACATGGATTTTTCACCATATATCGGTAAGATATTGCTAAAAACATGGATATTTCGGTAAAATATTGCTAAAAACATGGATATTTCGGTAAAATATTGCTAAAAACATGGATAAATAGGTAAAATATTGCTAAAAACATGGATTTTTCACCATATATCGGTAAAATATTGCTAAAAACATGGATATTTCGGTAAAATATTGCTAAAAACATGGATTTTTCACCATATATCGGTAAAATACTGCTAAAAACATGGATATTTCGGTAAAATATTGCTAAAAACATGGATAAATAGGTAAAATATTACTAAAAACATGGATTTTTCACCATATATCGGTAAAATATTGCTAAAAACATGGTTTTTTCACCATATATAGGTAAAATATGGCAAAAAACATGGATATTTCGGTAAAATATTGTTAAAAACATGGATATTTCGGTAAAATATTGCTAAAAACATGGATAAATAGGTAAAATATTGCTAAAAACATGGATTTTTCACCATATATCGGTAAAATATTGCTAAAAACATGGATATTTCGGTAAGATATTGCTAAAAACATGGATATTTCGGTAAAATATTGCTAAAAACATGGATTTTTCACCATATATCGGTAAAATACTGCTAAAAACATGGATTTTTCACCATATATCGGTAAAATACTGCTAAAAACATGGATATTTCGGTAAAATATTGCTAAAAACATGGATAAATAGGTAAAATATTGCTAAAAACATGGATTTTTCACCATATATCGGTAAAATACTGCTAAAAACATGGATATTTCGGTAAAATATTGCTAAAAACATGGATAAATAGGTAAAATATTGCTAAAAACATGGATATTTCGGTAAAATATTGCTAAAAACATGGATTTTTCACCATATATCGGTAAAATATAGCTAAAAACATGGATATTTCGGTAAAATATTGCTAAAAACATGGATAAATAGGTAAAATATTGCTAAAAACATGGATTTTTCACCATATATCGGTAAAATACTGCTAAAAACATGGATATTTCGGTAAAATATTGCTAAAAACATGGATTTTTCACCATATATCGGTAAAATATTGCTAAAAACATGGATATTTCGGTAAAATATTGCTAAAAACATGGATATTTCGGTAAAATATTGCTAAAAACATGGATTTTTCACCATATATCGGTAAAATATTGCTAAAAACATGGATATTTCGGTAAAATATTGCTAAAAACATGGATTTTTCACCATATATCGGTAAAATACTGCTAAAAACATGGATATTTCGGTAAAATATTGCTAAAAACATGGATAAATAGGTAAAATATTGCTAAAAACATGGATTTTTCACCATATATCGGTAAAATACTGCTAAAAACATGGATATTTCGGTAAAATATTGCTAAAAACATGGATAAATAGGTAAAATATTGCTAAAAACATGGATTTTTCACCATATATCGGTAAAATACTGCTAAAAACATGGATATTTCGGTAAAATATTGCTAAAAACATGGATTTTTCACCATATATCGGTAAAATACTGCTAAAAACATGGATATTTCGGTAAAATATTGCTAAAAACATGGATTTTTCACCATATATCGGTAAAATATAGCTAAAAACATGGATATTTCGGTAAAATATTGCTAAAAACATGGATAAATAGGTAAAATATTGCTGAAAACATGGTTTTTTCACCATAAAATATTGCGGTAAAAATATTGCTAAAAACATGGATATTTCGGTAAAATATTGATAAAAACATGGATATTTAACCATATATCGGTAAGATATTGCTAAAAACATGGATAAATTATTAAAATATTGATAAAAACGTGGATAAATAGGTAAAATATTGCTAAAAACATGGATAAATAGGTAAAATATTGCTAAAAACATGGATATATATCGGTAAAATATTGCTAAAAACATGGATATTTCGGTAAAATATTGCTAAAAACATATATTGGTAAAAAAAACATGGATTAGGTAAAATATTGCTAAAAACATGGTTTTTTCACCATATATCGGTAAAATATTGCTAAAAACATAAAAACATGGATATTTCGGTAAAATATTGCTAAAAACATGGATTTTTCACCATATATCGGTAAAATACTGCTAAAAACATGGATATTTCGGTAAAATATTCCTAAAAACATGGATATTTCGGTAAAATATTGCTAAAAACATGGATATTTACGTAAAATATTGCTGAAAACATGTATTTTTGACCATATTACGGTAAAATATTGCGAAAAACATGGATAAATAGGTAAAATATTGCTAAAAACATGGATTTTTCACCATATATCGGTAAAATATTGCTAAAACCATGGATATTTCGGTAAAATATTGCTAAAAACATGGATATTTCGGTAAAATATTGCGAAAAACATGGATAAATAGGTAAAATATTGCTAAAAACATGGTTTTTTCATCATATATCGGTAAAATATTGCTAAAAACATGGATGTTTCGGTAAAATATTGCTAAAAACATGGATATTTCGGTAAAATATTGCTAAAAACATGGATTTTTCACCATATATCGGTAAAATATTGCGAAAAACATGGATATTTCGGTAAAATATTGCTAAAAAGATGGTTTTATCGGTAAAATAAGAGGACACGATGACTCAGCAAAAAGGCAATATAAACAGTCAATCAGAGGACACGATGACTCAGCAAAAAGACCAAATACACTATCAATCAGTGGACACGATGACTCAGCAAAAAGGCAAAATAAACAGTCAATCAGAGGACACGATGACTCAGCAAAAAGACCAAATACACTGTTTATTTGGTCTTTTAGCTTAAATTTTTGTGCCAGTCAAAAACTGGCTATTTGGGTTATTGGGTTTTTCATTATTTGGTTATTAGTTATTGGGTTATTCGGTTATTCAATTGGGTTTTTGCAGTTATTGGGTTATTGATAAATTGGTTATAAGGATTAACTGGCTAATTCATATATTTTTGCTATCATTTGGCACCCTGCTGACTTGATATTTGGTCTTTTTGCTGAGTCATCGTGTCCTCTGATTGACTGTTTATATTGCCTTTTTGCTGAGTCATCGTGTCAAGTGATTGACCGCGTATTTGGTATTTTGCTGAGTCATCGTGTCCTCTGATTTTACCGATAAAAACATGGATTTTTTGCTGAGCATGGCATATTTAAAATATATTGCATATTTCGGTATTTGATATTTCGGTAAAATATTGCTAAAAACATGGATATTTCGGTAAAATATTGCTAAAAACATGGATATTTCGGTAAAATATTGCTAAAAACATGGATTTTTCACCATATATCGGTAAAATATTGCTAAAAACATGGATATTTCGGTAAAATATTGCTAAAAACATGGTTTTATCGGTAAAATCAGAGGACACGATGACTCAGCAAAAACGCAATATAAACAGTCAATCAGAGGACACGATGACTTCAAAAAAAATACACAAATCAGTCACACAATGACTCAGCAAAAAGGCTAAATAAACAGTCAATCAGAGGACACGATGACTCAGCAAAAAGACCAAATACACTGTTTATCAGGTCTTTTAATCATGACTTTTGTGCAAAAAGTCAAATACAGGTCTATGTGCCAGTCATAAATTATTGGTTATTGGGTTTTGGGTTATTTCGGTTATTTGGTTGAATGGGTTATTGGGTTATTGGGTTTTCGGGTTATTGGGTTATTGGGTTATTGGGTTATTCGGTTATAAGGATTAACTGGCTAATTCATATATTTTTGCTATCATTTGGCACCCTTATTGACTTGATATTTGGTCTTTTTGCTGAGTCATCGTGTCCTCTGATTGACTGTTTATTTTGCCGTTTTGCTGAGTCATCGTGTCCACTGATTGACAGTGTATTTGGTCTTTTTGCTGAGTCATCGTGTCCTCTGATTGACTGTTTATATTGCCTTTTTGCTGAGTCATCGTGTCAAGTGATTGACCGTGTATTTGGTCTTTTTGCTGAGTCATCGTGTCCTCTGATTTTACCGATAAAACCATGTTTTTAGCAATATTTTACCGAAATATCCATGTTTTTGGCAATATTTTACAGATAAAAGCATGTTTTTAGCAATATTTTAAAGATTAATCCAAGTTTTTAGCAATATTTTACCGAAATATCCATGTTTTTAGCAATATTTTACCGAAATATCCATGGTTTTAGCAATATTTTACCGATATATGGTGAAAAATCCATGTTTTTAGCAATATTTTACCGAAATATCCATGGTTTTAGCAATATTTTACCGTAATATTTTTTAGCAATATTTTACCGAAAATCCATGTTTTTTTAGCAATATTTTACCGATATATGGATATATTTTACCGGTAAATATTGCATAAAAACATGGTATATTTCGGTAAAATATTGCGAAAAACATGGATTTTTCACCATATATTTCGGTAAAATATTGCTAAAAACATGGATTTTTATTGCAATATTTTAAAATATTATTGCTAAAAACATGGATTTTTCACCAATATTTAAAATATTGCTAAAAACATGGATATTTCGGTAAAATATTGCTAAAAACATGGATTTTTCATATATCGGTAAAATATTGCTAAAAACATGGATATTTCATTAAAAAAATATTTCTAAAAACATGGATATTTCCGTAAAATATTGCTAAAAACATGGATTTTTCACCATATATCGGTAAAATATTGCGAAAAACATCGATATTTCGGTGAAATACTGCTAAAAACATGGATAAATATCGGTAAAATATTGCTAAAAACATGGTACTTTATCGGTAAAATATTGCAAATACAAATAAATCAGGACACGATGACTCAGCAAAAACAATATAAACAGTCAATCATGAGGACAAAAGACCGATGACTCAGCAAAATGACTCAGCAAATACAAACAGTATCAATCAGAGGACACGATGACTCAGCAAAAAGGCAAAATAAACAGTCAATCAGAGGACACGATGACTCAGCAAAAAGACCAAATACACTGTTTATTTGGTCTTTTAGCTTAGCTTTTGTGCCAAAGTCAAAAACTGGCTTTTGGGTTATTTGGGTTATTCAAAAATTGGCTATTTGGTACTGTTATTGGGTTAATGGGTTATTGGGTTATTGGGTTATTGGGTTATAAGGATTAACTGGCTAATTCATATATTTTTGCTATCATTTGGCACCCTTATAGACTTGATATTTGGTCTTTTTGCTGAGTCATCGTGTCCTCTGATTGACTGTTTATTTTGCCGTTTTGCTGAGTCATCGTGTCCACTGATTGACAGTGTATTTGGTCTTTTTGCTGAGTCATCGTGTCCTCTGATTGACTGTTTATATTGCCTTTTTGCTGAGTCATCGTGTCAAGTGATTGACCGTGTATTTGGTATTTTGCTGAGTCATCGTGTCCTCTGATTTTACCGATAAAACCATGTTTTTAGCAATATTTCACCGAAATATCCATGTTTTTGGCAATATTTTACAGATAAAAGCATGTTTTTAGCAATATTTTAAAGATTAATCCAAGTTTTTAGCAATATTTTACCGAAATATCCATGTTTTTAGCAATATTTTACCGAAATATCCATGTTTTTAGAAATATTTTACCGAAATATCCATGTTTTTAGCAATATTTCACCGAATTATCCATGTTTTTAGCAATATTTTACCTATTTATCCATGTTTTTAGCAATATTTTACCGAAATATCCATGTTTTTAGCAATATTTTACCGATATATGGTGATATTTCGGTAAAATATTGCTAAAAACATGGATATTTCCGTAAAATACTGCTAAAAACATGGATATTTCGGTAAAATATTGCTAAAACCATGGATATTTCGGTAAAATATTGCTAAAAACATGGATTTTTCGGTAAAATATTGCTAAAAACTTGGATTAATCTTTAAAATATTGCTAAAAACATGGATAAATTTAAAAATATTGCTAAAAACATGGATAAATATTGGTAAAATATTACTAAAAAAAACATGGTTTTTTCACCATATATCGGTAAAATATTGCCAATAACATGGATATTTCGGTGAAATATTGCTAAAAACATGGTTTTATCGGTAAAATCAGAGGACACGATGACTCAGCAAAAAGGCAATATAAACAGTCAATCAGAGGACACGATGACTCAGCAAAAAGACCAAATACACTGTCAATCAGTGGACACGATGACTCAGCAAAACGGCAAAATAAACAGTCAATCAGAGGACACGATGACTCAGCAAAAAGACCAAATATCAAGTCAAGAAGCGTGCCAAATGATAGCAAAAATATATGAATTAGCCAGTTAATCCTTATAAGGGTCCCCTTCTCAATACTGATTAAGGAAAAGTATCAAATAGCCAGTTTTTGACTGGCACAAAAGCCAAATAAACAATCAGAGTACACGATGACTCAGCAAAAAGACCAAATAAACTGTCAATCAGAGAACACGATGACTCAGCAAAATGACCAAATACACTGTTTATTTGGTCTTTTAGCTTAGCTTTTGTGCCAGTCAAAAACTGGCTATTTGGGTTATTGGGTTATTCGGTTATTGGGTTATTGGGTTATTGGGTTATTGGGTTATTGGGTTATTGGGTTATTGGGTTATTGGGTTATTGGGTTATTGGGTTATTGGGTTATAAGGATTAACTGGCTAATTCATATATTTTTGCTATCATTTGGCACCCTTATTGACTTGATATTTGGTCTTTTTGCTGAGTCATCGTGTCCTCTGATTGACTGTTTATTTTGCCTTTTTGCTGAGTCATCGTGTCCACTGATTGACAGTGTATTTGGTCTTTTTGCTGAGTCATCGTGTCCTCTGATTGACTGTTTATTTTGCCTTTTTGCTGAGTCATCGTGTCAAGTGATTGACCGTGTATTTGGTCTTTTTGCTGAGTCATCGTGTCCTCTGATTTAACCGATAAAACCATGTTTTTAGCAATATTTCACCGAAATATCCATGTTTTTGGCAATATTTTACAGATAAAAGCATGTTTTTAGCAATATTTTAAAGATTTATCCATGTTTTTAGCAATATTTTACCGAAATATCCATGTTTTTAGCAATATTTTACCGAAATATCCATGGTTTTAGCAATATTTTACCGATATATGGTGAAAAATCCATGTTTTTAGCAATATTTTACCGAAATATCCATGTTTTTAGCAATTTTAATATTGCTAAATATTCGACCGGTAAATATTTTAGCATATATATTGCAAAAACATGTTTTTAGCATATATGGTAAAATATTGAAAAATTGTTTTTAGCAATATTTTACCGATATATTGCTAAAAACATGGATATTTAGCAATATTTTACCGAATATGGTATATTTCGGTAAAATATTGCTAAAAACATGGATAACCATTATCGGTAAAATATTGCTAAAAACATGGATATTTCGGTAAAATATTGCTAAAAACATGGATATTTCGGTAAAATATTGCTAAAAACATGGATATTTTATCGGTAAAATATTAAAATATTGGAAACATGGATAAATATCGGTAAAATATTGCAAAAACATGGTTTTATCGGTAAAATAAAGGACACGATGACTCAGCAAAAAGGTAAAAGTCAATCAGAGGACACGATGACTCAGCAAAAAGACCAAATACACTATCAATCAGTGGACACGATGACTCAGCAAAAAGGCAAAATAAACAGTCAATCAGAGGACACGATGACTCAGCAAAAAGACCAAATACACTGTTTATTTGGTCTTTTAGCTTAGCTTTTGTGCCAGTCAAAAACTGGCTATTTGGGTTATTGGGTTTCGAAATCAGATTCGGTTAATGGTTATTGGGTTGGGTTAATGGGTTATTGGGTTATTGGGTTATTGGGTTATTGGGTTATTGGGTTATTGGGTTATTGGGTTATAAGGATTAACTGGCTAATTCATATATTTTTGCTATCATTTGGCACCCTTATTGACTTGATATTTGGTCTTTTTGCTGAGTCATCGTGTCCTCTGATTGACTGTTTATTTTGCCTTTTTGCTGAGTCATCGTGTCCACTGATTGACAGTGTATTTGGTCTTTTTGCTGAGTCATCGTGTCCTCTGATTTTACCGATAAAACCATGTTTTTAGCAATATTTCACCGAAATATCCATGTTTTTGGCAATATTTTACAGATATATGATGTCATTTTTTGCAATAACCGATAAAACCATGTTTTTAGCAATATTTCCATATCCATGTTTTTAGCAATATTTTACCGAAATATCCATGTTTTTTAGCAATATTTTACCGAAATATCCATGTTTTTAGCAAATATCCATGTTTTTAGCAATATTTACCGAAATATCCAAATATCCATGTTTTAGCAATATTTTACCGATATATGGTGAAAAATCCATGTTTTTAGCAATATTTTACCGAAATATCCATGTTTTTAATATTTTACAAAAACATATTTTACCGATATATTGAAAAATCATGTTTTTTAAAAAATATTTTACCATATTTCGGTAAAATATTGTGGATATTTCGGTAAAATATTGCTAAAAACATGGATGTTTCGGTAAAATATTGCTAAAAACATGGATGTTTCGGTAAAATATTGCTAAAAACATGGATATTTCGGTAAAATATTGCTAAAAACATGGATTTTTCACCATATATCGGTAAAATATTGCGAAAAACATGGATAAATAGGTAAAATATTGCTAAAAAGATGGTTTTATCGGTAAAATAAGAGGACACGATGACTCAGCAAAATATATCGCAATATAAACAAAAGCAATCAATCAGAGGACACGATGACTCAGCAAAAAGACCAAATATAAAATCAATCAGAGGACACGATGACTCAGCAAAAAGACCAAATAAACAATCAGAGGACACGATGACTCAGCAAAAAGACCAAATACACTGTTTATTTGGTCTTTTAGCTTAGCTTTTGTGCCAGTCAAAAACTGGCTATTTGGGTTATTGGGTTATTGGGTTATTCGGTTATTGGGTTATTGGGTTATTGGGTTATTGGGTTATTGGGTTATTGGGTTATTGGGTTATTGGGTTATTGGGTTATTGGGTTATTGGGTTATTGGGTTATAAGGATTAACTGGCTAATTCATATATTTTTGCTATCATTTGGCACCCTTATTGACTTGATATTTGGTCTTTTTGCTGAGTCATCGTGTCCTCTGATTGACTGTTTATTTTGCCTTTTTGCTGAGTCATCGTGTCCACTGATTGACAGTGTATTTGGTCTTTTTGCTGAGTCATCGTGTCCTCTGATTGACTGTTTATTTTGCCTTTTTGCTGAGTCATCGTGTCAAGTGATTGACCGTGTATTTGGTCTTTTTGCTGAGTCATCGTGTCCTCTGATTTAACCGATAAAACCATGTTTTTAGCAATATTTCACCGAAATATCCATGTTTTTGGCAATATTTTACAGATAAAAGCATGTTTTTAGCAATATTTTAAAGATTTATCCATGTTTTTAGCAATATTTTACCGAAATATCCATGGTTTTTTTAGCAATATTTTACCGATATCCATGGTTTTATAGAATATTTTACCATGTTTTTATATATTTTACCGAAATATCCATGTTTTTAGCAATATTTTACCGAATATCCATGTTTTTAGCAATATTTTACCGAATATCCAAAGCAATATTTTACCAAAATATTTTTTTAGCAATATTTTACCGATATATGGTAGAAAATATTAAAAACATTTTTCGGTAAAATATTTTACCGATATATGGTGATATTTCGGTAAAATATTGCTAAAAACATGGATGTTTCGGTAAAATATTGCTAAAAACATGGATATTTCGGTAAAATATTGCTAAAAACATGGATTTTTCACCATATATCGGTAAAATATTGCGAAAAACATGGATAAATAGGTAAAATATTGCTAAAAACATGGATAAATAGGTAAAATATTACTAAAAACATGGTTTTTTCACCATATATCGGTAAAATATTGCGAAAAACATGGATAAATAGGTAAAATATTGCTAAAAACATGGTTTTATCGGTAAAATAAAAGGACACGATGACTCAGCAAAAAGGCAATATAAACAGTCAATCAGAGGACACGATGACTCAGCAAAAAGACCAAATACACTATCAATCAGTGGACACGATGACTCAGCAAAAAGGCAAAATAAACAGTCAATCAGAGGACACGATGACTCAGCAAAAGACCAAATATCAAGTCAACAAGCGTGCCAAATGATAGCAAAAATATATGAATTAGCCAGTTAATCCTTATAAGGGTCCCCCCTTCTCAATACTGATTAAGGAAAAGTACCAAATAGCCAGTTTTTGACTGGCACAAAAGCCAAATAAACAATCAGAGGACACGATGACTCAGCAAAAAGACCAAATAAACTGTCAATCAGAGAACACGATGACTCAGCAAAATGACCAAATACACTGTTTATTTGGTCTTTTAGCTTAGCTTTTGTGCCAGTCAAAAACTGGCTATTTGGGTTATTGGGTTATTCGGTTATTGGGTTATTGGGTTATTGGGTTATTCGGTTATTGGGTTATTGGGTTGTTGGGTTATTGGGTTATTGGGTTATTGGGTTATTGGGTTATTGGGTTATTCGGTTATAAGGATTAACTGGCTAATTCATATATTTTTGCTATCATTTGGCACCCTTATTGACTTGATATTTGGTCTTTTTGCTGAGTCATCGTGTCCTCTGATTGACTGTTTATTTTGCCTTTTTGCTGAGTCATCGTGTCCACTGATTGACAGTGTATTTGGTCTTTTTTTATTTTGCCTTTTTGCTGAGTCATCGTGTCCTCTGATTGACTGTTTATTTGCCTTTTTGAGTCATCGTGTCAATATTTTACCGATATCCATGTTTTTAGCAATATTTCACCGATAAAATCCATGTTTTTAGCAATATTTTACCGATGATCCATGTTTTTAGCAATATTTTACCGAAATATCCATGTTAATATTTTACCGAATATTTTACCGATTTTTCCATGGTTTTAGCAATATTTTACCGATATATGGTGAAAAATCCATGTTTTTAGCAATATTTTACCGAAATATCCATGTTTTTAGCAATATTTTACCGAAATATCCATGTTTTTAGCAATATTTTACCGATATATGGTGAAAAATCCATGTTTTTAGCAATATTTTACCGAAATATCCATGTTTTTAGCAATATTTTACCGATATATGGTGAAAAATCCATGTTTTTAGCAATATTTTACCGATATATGGTGATATTTCGGTAAAATATTGCTAAAAACATGGATGTTTCGGTAAAATATTGATAAAAAAATATTGCATGTGGATTTTCGGTAAAATATTGCTAAAAATGGATGGATATTTCGGTAAAATATTGCAAAAACATGGATAAAAAAATACTGCTAAAAACATGGATATTTCGGTAAAATATTGCTAAAAACATGGATTTTTCACCATATATCGGTAAAATATTGCTAAAAACATGGATAAATAGGTAAAATATTGCTAAAAACATGGTTTTATCGGTAAAATAAGAGGACACGATGACTCAGCAAAAAGGCAATATAAACAGTCAATCAGAGGACACGATGACTCAGCAAAAAGACCAAATACACTATCAATCAGTGGACACGATGACTCAGCAAAAAGACCAAATAAACTGTCAATCAGAGAACACGATGACTCAGCAAAATGACCAAATACACTGTTTATTTGGTCTTTTAGCTTAGCTTTTGTGCCAGTCAAAAACTGGCTATTTGGGTTATTGGGTTATTGGGTTATTGGGTTATTCGGTTATTGGGTTATTGGGTTGTTGGGATTAACTGGCTTTCATATATTTTTATCATTTGGCACCCTATTGACTATTTTGGTCTTTTTGCTGAGTCATCGTATCCTTTGACTGTTTATTTTGCATTTTTTGCTGGTCATCGTGTCCACTGATTGACTTGATATTTGGTCTTTTTGCTGAGTCATCGTGTCCTCTGATTGACTGTTTATTTTGCCTTTTTGCTGAGTCATCGTGTCAAGTGATTGACCGTGTATTTGGTCTTTTTGCTGAGTCATCGTGTCCTCTGATTTAACCGATAAAACCATGTTTTTAGCAATATTTCACCGAAATATCCATGTTTTTGGCAATATTTTACAGATAAAAATCATGTTTTTAGCAATATTTTAAAGATTTATCCATGTTTTTAGCAATATTTTACCGAAATATCCATGTTTTTAGCAATATTTTACCGAAATATCCATGCTTTTAGCAATATTTTACCGAAATATCCATGGTTTTTAGCAATATTTTACCGATATATGGTGTTTTTTAGCAATATTTTACCGATGTTTTATCCATGTGCAATATTTTAGCAATATATTACCATATATATGGTTTAATATTTTTTATATGGTTTATATATCGAAAATCCATGTTTTTAGCAATATTTTACCGATATATGGTGAAAAAATCATGTTTTTATAATATTTTACCGATATATGGTGATATTTCGGTAAAATATTGCTAAAAACATGGATGTTTCGGTAAAATATTGCTAAAAACATGGATATATTCGGTAAAATATTGCTAAAATATTGCTAAAAACATGGATTTTTTCACCATATATATTGCTAAAAACATGGATATTTCGGTAAAATATTGCTAAAAACATGGATGGATAAATATTGTAAAATATAAATAGCTAAAAATGGATGGTTATTATCGGTAAAATATTGCTAAAACATGGATAAATTTCGAAAATTTGCAAAAACAATATATCGGTAAAATATTAGGACAAAAACATGACTCAGCAAAAGGACAGAGGACACGATGACTCAGCAAAAAGACCAAATAAACAATCAGAGTACACGATGACTCAGCAAAAAGACCAAATAAACTGTCAATCAGAGGACACGATGACTCAGCAAAAAGACCAAATACACTGTTTATCTTAGCTTTTGTGCCAGTCAAAAACTGGCTATTTGGGTTATTGGGTTATTGGGTTATTGGGTTATTCGGTTATTGGGTTATTGGATTATTGGGTTATTGGGTTATTGGCTTATTGGGTTATTGGGTTATTGGGTTATTGGTGTATTGGGTTATAGAATTAACTGGCTAATTCATATATTTGTGCTATCATTTGGGACCCTTATTGACTTGATATTTCGTCTTTTTGCTGAGTCATCGTGTCCTCTGATTGACTGTTTATTTTGCCTTTTGCTGAGTCATCGTGTCCACTGATTGACAGTGTATTTGGTCTTTTTGCTGAGTCATCGTGTCCTCTGATTGACTGTTTATTTTGCCTTTTTGCTGAGTCATCGTGTCAAGTGATTGACCGTGTATTTGGTCTTTTTGCTGAGTCATCGTGTCCTCTGATTTAACCGATAAAACCATGTTTTTAGCAATATTTCACCGAAATATCCATGTTTTTGGCAATATTTTACAGATAAAAGCATGTTTTTAGCAATATTTTAAAGATTTATCCATGTTTTTAGCAATATTTTACCGAAATATCCATGTTTTTAGCAATATTTTACCGAAATATCCATGGTTTTAGCAATATATTTACCGATAATATGGTGAAAATCCATGTTTTTTTAGCAATATTTTACCGAAATATCCATGGTTTTTTTAGCAATATTTTACCGATATATGGTGAAAAATCCATGTTTTTAGCAATATTTTACCGATATATGGTGATATTTCATAAAATATTTAAAAACATGGATATTTTTCGGTAAAATATTGCTAAAAACATGGATATTTCGGTAAAATATTGCTAAAAACATGGATATTTTCAAAATATTGCTAAAAACATAATATTTCGGTAAAATATTGCTAAAAACATGGATTTTTCACCATATATCGGTAAAATATTGCTAAAAACATGGATAAATAGGTAAAATATTGCTAAAAACATGGATAAATAAAAAATATTACTAAAAACATGGATTTTTTGCAAAAACATGGTTTTTTCATCATATATCGGTAAAATATTGCGAAAAACATGGATAAATAGGTAAAATATTGCTAAAAACATGGTTTTATCGGTAAAATAAGAGGACACGATGACTCAGCAAAAAGGCAATATAAACAGTCAATCAGAGGACACGATGACTCAGCAAAAAGACCAAATACACTATCAATCAGTGGACACGATGACTCAGCAAAAAGGCAAAATAAACAGTCAATCAGAGGACACGATGACTCAGCAAAAGACCAAATATCAAGTCAACAAGCGTGCCAAATGATAGCAAAAATATATGAATTAGCCAGTTAATCCTTATAAGGGTCCCCTTCTCAATACTGATTAAGGAAAAGTATCAAATAGCCAGTTTTTGACTGGCACAAAAGCCAAATAAACAATCAGAGTACACGATGACTCAGCAAAAAGACCAAATAAACTGTCAATCAGAGGACACGATGACTCAGCAAAAAGACCAAATACACTGTTTATCTTAGCTTTTGTGCCAGTCAAAAACTGGCTATTTGGGTTATTGGGTTATTGGGTTATTCGGTTATTGGGTTATTCGGTTATTGGGTTATTGGGTTGTTGGGTTATTGGGTTATTGGGGTTTTGGGTTATTGGGTTATTGGGTTATAATTAACTAACTGGCTAATTCATATATTTTTGCTATCATTTGGCACCCTTATTGACTTGATATTTGGTCTTTTTGCTGAGTCATCGTGTCCTCTGATTGACTGTTTATTTTGCCTTTTTGCTGAGTCATCGTGTCCACTGATTGACAGTGTATTTGGTCTTTTTGCTGAGTCATCGTGTCCTCTGATTGACTGTTTATTTTGCCTTTTTGCTGAGTCATCGTGTCAAGTGATTGACCGTGTATTTGGTCTTTTTGCTGAGTCATCGTGTCCTCTGATTTAACCGATAAAACCATGTTTTTAGCAATATTTCACCGAAATATCCATGTTTTTGGCAATATTTTACAGATAAAAGCATGTTTTTAGCAATATTTTAAAGATTTATCCATGTTTTTAGCAATATTTTACCGAAATATCCATGTTTTTAGCAATATTTTACCGAAATATCCATGGTTTTAGCAATATTTTACCGATATATCCATGGTTTTAAAAATCCATGTTTTTAGCAATATTTTTACCGATGTTTTTAGCAATATTCCATGTTTTTAGCAATATTTTACCGATATACCGAAATATCCATGGTTTTAGCAATATTTTACCGATATATGGTGAAAAATCCATGTTTTTAGCAATATTTTACCGAAATATGGTGATTTTAAAACATGTAAAAAATATTGCTAAAAAATCCATGTTTTGCTAGCAATATTTTAAAATATTGCTAAAAACATGGATAAAATATTGCTAAAAACATGATATTATATCGGTAAAAAACATGGAAAAATATGGTAATAAATGGATATATTTAAAAATTGGATATTTCGGTAAAATATTGCTAAAAACATGGATAAAAATTACTAAAAACATGGATTTTTGCACCATATATCGGTAAAATATTGCTAAAAACATGGATAAATAGGTAAAATATTGCTAAAAACATGGTTTTATCATAAATATCGAGGAAACGATGACTTGCTAAAACATGGATATTTCGGTAAAATATTGCTAAAAACATGGTTTTATCGGTAAAATAAGAGGACACGATGACTCAGCAAAAAGGCAAAATAAACAGTCAATCAGAGGACACGATGACTCAGCAAAAAGACCAAATACACTGTTTATTTGGTCTTTTAGCTTAGCTTTTGTGCCAGTCAAAAACTGGCTATTTGGGTTATTGGGTTATTGGGTTATTCGGTTATTGGGTTATTGGGTTATTGGGTTATTGGGTTATTGGGTTATTGGGTTATTGGGTTATTGGGTTATTGGGTTATAAGGATTAACTGGCTAATTCATATATTTTTGCTATCATTTGGCACCCTTATTGACTTGATATTTGGTCTTTTTGCTGAGTCATCGTGTCCTCTGATTGACTGTTTATTTTGCCTTTTTGCTGAGTCATCGTGTCAAGTGATTGACCGTGTATTTGGTCTTTTTGCTGAGTCATCGTGTCCTCTGATTTAACCGATAAAACCATGTTTTTAGCAATATTTCACCGAAATATCCATGTTTTTGGCAATATTTTACAGATAAAATTTAGCAATATTTTAAAGATTTATCCATGTTTTTAGCAATATTTTACCGAAATATCCATGTTTTTAGCAATATTTTACCGAAATATCCATGTTTTTAGCAATATTTTACCGAAATATCCATGTTTTTAGCAATATTTTACCGAAATATCCATGGTTTTAGCAATATTTTACCGATATATGGTGAAAAATCCATGTTTTTAGCAATATTTTACCGAAATATCCATTTCGGTAAAATATTTTACCGATATATGGTGAAAAATCCATGTTTTTAGCAATATTTTACCGATATAAAAACATGATATTTCGGTAAAATATTGCTAAAAACATGGATATTTCGGTAAAATATTGCTAAAAAAAAACATGGATAAAAAATCTAAATCTTTAAAATATTGCTAAAAACATGGATAAATAGGTAAAATATTACTAAAAACATGGTTTTTTCACCATATATCGGTAAAATATTGCGAAAAACATGGATAAATAGGTAAAATATTGCTAAAAACATGGTTTTATCGGTAAAATAAGAGGACACGATGACTCAGCAAAAAGGCAATATAAACAGTCAATCAGAGGACACGATGACTCAGCAAAAAGACCAAATACACTATCAATCAGTGGACACGATGACTCAGCAAAAAGGCAAAATAAACAGTCAATCAGAGGACACGATGACTCAGCAAAAAGACCAAATACACTGTTTATCTTAGCTTTTGTGCCAGTCAAAAACTGGCTAAAATATTATGAATTAGCCAGTTAATCCTTATAAGGGTCCCCCCTTCTCAATACTGATTAAGGAAAAGTACCAAATAGCCAGTTTTTGACTGGCACAAAAGCCAAATAAACAATCAGAGTACACGATGACTCAGCAAAAACAGACCAAATAAACTGTCAATCTAGAGGCACGATGACTCATACCGCAAAATGACCAAATACACTTTTTATTTGGTCTTTTTTTTAATGTATCTTTTGTGCCAGTGCAAAAACTGGCTATTTGACGCGTTATTGGGGTGGTTCGATACGGTAGAATGGCGCGCGCTTTACATTTTTCAAATGCGCGCTTTTTTTACTATTTTTTGCTCTAACTGTTCGCGAAGGAGTTTAGTCTGCTCGAAATCGGCTTTGGGGCGCTAGTTCGATACCGTCAAAATGGCGCGCCATTTGAAATTTTTAAATGCCCAGTGGTTCGTTATTTTTTAATGCATCTTTTTCAAACTTACAGTGCTACTAAATTTTGGTCTGCTCTACGATCTAGACGCGCTTTGGGGGCGCTACGTTCGATACCGTCAAAATGGCGCGCGCTTTACATTTTTAAATGCCCAGTGGTTCGTTATTTTTTAATGTATCTTTTTCAAACTTACAGTGCTACTAAATTTTGGTCTGCTCTACGATCTAGACGCGCTTTGGGGGCGCTACTTTCGATACCGTCAAAATGGCGCGCGCTTTACATTATATATATGCGGAATTTTGACAACGCGTGTATGAGACCAGTACCGCGAGAGATATTTCGTCGAATACACTAAGAAAAATAATCGGAGATATCGCAGGTCCGTAAACGTATAAAAATCAGCGAGTTATGTTTTAAAGAAGTTTTAAGGGTGACACTTTCTGTATTTCCGATTTTTGCACAAGAATTGAAATTTTTTTTCTAAACATGCAACCTTCATAGGACTGTGCGGAATTTCTCGCAGGCACTCTACTATGCAAAAGCTATTACCCAGAATTTTTTGGCTGGATTTGGTGTAGATTCGAGGTCACGGGGAGCCAAAACGTCCGAATAACCGGATTCGAGGGAGATACGAGGATTTATACCCGGGAGCGTCAAATTTTTTTCTAACCAGGCTACCGTCAGAGGATTCTAGATTTTCTCACAGACTTTCTACTATGCCTAAGCTAGCACCCAGAATTTTTTCGTTGGATTTGGTGGAGATTCGAGGTCACGGGGAGCTAAAACTCAGCCATTAAAAAGGTTATAGAGATAAGATTAATTTCAGCTTCTTCATCAAATTTTGGCATTTCCAAAAACATACTGACTCATATACTTCTGGTGTATAGTTCAGAAGCTATTCAGAAAATTAAATCTTGGAAGGTCTACAGTAAGCGAACATTTCGATTGTACAGCAATGCAAAATTTTTTACTCTTAAAATATTAACTCTAGACAAAAAACACAATACACATTTTTTGTTATAAATAACCCGTACCAGTTGACAGTATTTTTTTAATTTCTGCTTCGCTTAATTTAAAAAAGTATCTGAAAATTAAGTAAAAAGCGCTTGATCAGAACAATATACATATATCAAAAATTGAATAATTTTCCCTACTAAAATGTTAACTCTAGAAGAAAAAAAAACACAAGATATATTTTTGGTTTATAAATGTGTATTATTCTACTACATTTAACTAAAATAAGCCTATTAGATTCCTATAAAAAAATTCAGAATGACTTGCTTTTCAATCAAATTTGAAAATTGTGATTTCGTCGGCACATGGTCCAAATTTTATCTCAGCCATTTAAATCGATAGAGAGATGAGATTAATTTCAGCTTCTTCATCAACTTCTAGCATTTCCAAAAACATACTGACTCATATACTTCTGATACATAGTTCAGAAACTATTAAGAAAATTAAATCTTGGAAAGTCTACAGTAAGCGAACATTTCGATTGTACAGCAATGAAACATTTTTTCCTCTTAAAATATTAACTCCAGGCAAAAGACATAAGATACATTTTTTGTTATAAATAATCCATACATGTTGAAAGAATTTTTTTAATTTCTGCATCTCGTAATTTAAAAAAGTTTCTCAAAATTAAGTAGAAAACGCTGCATCTGAGCAATATACATATATCAAAAATTGAATAATTTTTTCCTAATAAAATGTTAACTCTAGAAAAAAAACACAAGATACATTTTTGGTTTATAAATGTGTATTATACTACTACATTTAACTAAAATAAACCTACTAGATTTCCATCAAAACACACAGAGTAACTTGCCTTTCGATCAAAATTGAAAATTATGCTTTCGTCGGCTGATTGTCCAAAATTGATCTCAGCCATTTAAAAGGATATAGAGATGAGATTAATTGCAGCATCTTCATCAACTTTTGGCATTTCCAAAAACATACTGACTCGTATACTTCTGGTACATAGTTAAGAAGCTACTGAGAAAATTAAATCTTGGAAAGTCTACAGTATGCGAACATTTTGATTGTACAGCAATATAAAATTTTTTCCTCTTAAAATATTAACTCTAGACAAAAAACACAAGATACATTTTTTGTTATAAATAACCCGTACTAGTTGACAGTATTTTTTTAATTTTTGCATCGCTTAATTTAAAAAAGTTTCTGAAAATTAAGTAAAAAACGCTGCATCTGAACAATATACATATATCAAAAATTGAAAAATTTTTTCCTACTAAAATGTTAACTCTAGAAAAAAACACAAGATACATTTTTGGTTTATAAATGTGTATTATACTACTACATTTAACTAAAATAAACCTACTAGATTCCCATCAAAACACACAGAGTAACTTACCTTTCAATCAAAATTGAAAATTATGCTTTCGTCGGCTGATGGTCCAAAATTGATCTCAGCCATTTAAAAGGATATAGAGATGAGATTAATTGCAGCTTCTTCATCAACTTTTGGCATTTCCAAAAACATACTGACTCGTATACTTCTGGTACATAGTTAAGAAGCTACTGAGAAAATTAAATCTTGGAAAGTCTACAGTAAGCGAACATTTTGATTGTACAGCAATATAAAATTTTTTCCTCTTAAAATATTAACTCTAGACAAAAAACACAAGATACATTTTTTGTTATAAATAACCCGTACTAGTTGACAGTATTTTTTTAATTTTTGCGTCGCTTAATTTAAAAAAGTTTCTGAAAATTAAGTGAAAAACGCTGCATCTGAACAATATGCATATATCAAAAATTGAAAAATTTTTTCCTACTAAAATGTTAACTCTAGAAAAAAAACACAAGATACATATATTTTGGTTTATAAATGTGTATTATACTACTACATTTAACTAAAATAAGCCTACTAGATTCCCATCAAAACATTGAGAGTAACTTGCCTTCCAATCAAAATTGAAAATTATGCTTTCGTCGGCTGATGGTCCAAAATTGATCTCAGCCATTTAAAAGGATATAGAGATGAGATTAATTGCAGCTTCTTCATCAACTTTTGGCATTTCCAAAAACATACTGACTCATATACTTCTGCTTCTTCATCAACTTTTGGCATTTCCAAAAACATACTACTCATATACTTCTGGTACAGAGTTAAGAAGCTACTGAGAAAATTAAATCTTGGAAAGTCTACAGTAAGCGAATATTTGGATTGTACAGCAATATAAAATTTTTTCCTCTTAAAATATTTGGTGAATTTGGTGTAGATTCGAGGTCACGGGGAGCCAAAACGTCCGAATAACCGGATTCGAGCGAGATACGAGGAAATACCCGGGAGTGTCAAATTTTTTCTAACATAGGCTACCGTCAGAGGATTCTAGATTTTCTCACAGACTTTCTACAACGCCAAAGCTATCACCCAGAATTTTTTCGCTGGTTTTGGTGGAGATTGTAGGTTTAGGTTTAGCTAATTTTAGCTTTAGCTAGGTATACTCAAGTAACTTTTTTCTTTAAAGCATAACTCGCTGATTTTTATACGATTATGGACCTGCGATATCTCAGATTATTTATCTTACTGCATTCGACGAAATATCTCTTGCGATACCGGATTCGTACACGTGTTGTCGAAATTTCGCAAAAAACTGTTTTCTTTAAGGCATAACTCGCAGACTTTAATATATTTATGGATCTGCGAGATCTGATGTAATTTTTGTTACTGCATTCGACGAAATATCTCTCGCGGTACCACCGGGTTCATACACGCGTTGCCAAAATTTCACAAAAAACAATTTTTTTAAGTGTAACTGTTTCATTTTTATTCGTTGACGGACCTGAGATATCTCACATCGTTTCTCTTCATGCGTTCGAGGGAATATCTCTCGCGGTACCGGATTTATACACGCGTTGTCAAAATTTTGCAAAAAACTGTTTTTTTTTAAGTATAACTGGTTGATTGTTATACTTTATGGATCTGCAATATTTTACAGTCTCTATGTGTTTTATGAAATATCTCTCGCTCCATTGAATTCATTAACCTGTTACTTTGCTATTCAAAACATTGATTTTTCTTCGTCGTTATCAGTGCCTCTTCCTTATTGGATTTTTTACGAGGATCTGCTGGAAGTAACATTTAGTATTGAGTACTAATTATTAATTAAGTAGTATTTTTTAGTAAGTCGTGGTAGTATATGAGTTACACGTGTCGCAATTTATCAGATATTCGAATGTATTCACGTTTGGAGATATTAGATATTGATGGGATGTCCTTCGATTGGGATACTTTCAGTTTTCCGACTGTGGAGGAGTTTGAATCGGTGGTAATAGAGGCCACCGATCACTCGCTTGAAGGACCTCCGATCGAAGCCACCGTGGAGGCTGGCTCAACGGAAGGTGTAATGAAGGCTTTGTTCGAACCCTCCATGGAGGCTCCGATTATTCCATCGTTGTCCTCAGTTTCTACCTACGAATTGGAATTGGCAGCTATACGAGCAGCTGAGGACTCACTCGGAATATTTTCGGTCCAACCTGACGTTGAAGCTTTCACGGAGGATCTGGTTCTACCGTCCTTGCCCACAGTAGAAGCCAACGTGGAGGTCGGTTCCGTGCAGATTGAGTTGGAGGCTGCTTCAGTGGATTGTACCGTTCCTCCGCAGTCGGATATTTGTTTATTTAACTCTGAAAGTGTGGAAGCCATACTTGAGAACGTGACTGATGGTGCGCCTCCTCAAGCACAAGAGGTTGACACTGCGGCTGAAACATTGCAGGAGACTTCTTTAAGTACTTCCGATGCCTCGATTGTTCCCAATGAAGAGTGTTTGGTTCTCTACGAACAATTTAATCAGTTTTCCCACTCTCTGTCTCAGCAGATCCGTATTCGGCCCTGTGCGGTTCACTTAGTGAGGTGCGTCCCACATTTGCTAGCAGGTGCAGTGGCAAATCCCACGGATACTGAAAAGGAGCAGCTGCATGCAGCGGCGCAGGCACATGGATCGATCAGGACTGAGAGACTAATTCGAGAGCAGAAGGCGTTGTTTTTACTTCAATATATTGCTGAGAGAGAGCATATTATCCAGTGGAAAGCAGCAGTTACGGAAACTATTACTCGATGTGTTAAATAGTAGCGGTAAATTTCCCGTAACTATGCATACACAGATGGATAGTGTGCTCAAGGTAATTTGGTCCGGCAATAGAGCGTGGATGGTGAGGGAAACATCAGTGGATGAGAGGATTATCCGCAGAATTATGTATTCCCTGAAACCACGCTCAAAAATTCAAAGCAATTATTTGCGTGAATTAATAAAAAAAAGAAAAAGTAATTAATTACAGTGTTCTTGTTTGTTTTCATTATTCTGCTTTTTAGTAATATAAGTGTGACATTTTTAATAGAATAGTTATAAAAAAACTTAAAAAATAGTTTTAAAAAAAACATTATATAAAAATTGAAAAAAAAAAATTGAAAAAATTACAAAAAAATCATAAAAAATATAAAAAAATATTAAAAATATAAAATAAATAAAAATAAAAAAAATGTTGTTAAACAAAATCAGAAAAAGTATAAATTTGATTTTTTACGGGTAATAGGGCTTCACAGCGAAGAGTCCCCATAATGACTCGAACGCGCCGAAAACAGTACCCCCGTGGTGGTGCGGAAACCTGTTTTTCTTTCTGAAACAATAAAACAGCCCTCCAAAAAAAAAGAATTAGATAGTCGCAAAGGAACGACTCCGATAGATATATGTTTCTGGTGTCGCTGAATCATAATTTTTTGTCCGTTTGACCGGATTAGCTCTTGGAATGTCTCATAGACTTGCTACTATGCAAAAGCTATCACCCCGAATTTTTTCGCTGGTTTTGGCTGAGATTTTAGGTCACGGGGAGCCAAAATGTCAGAATAACCGGATTTGCGCGACATACGATAAAATTCCCGGGATTTTCAAATTTTTTTCTAACAGGGATACCATCGGAGGACTCTGGAATGTCTCATAGACTTTCTACTATGCAAAAGCTATCTCTTACGATTTTTTCGCTGGTTTTGGTAGAGATTTGAGGTGACGGGTCGCGAAAATGTCAGAATAATCGCATTTGAGCGACACACGAGGAAATTCCCGGGATTTTCAAATTTTTTTATAATCAGGCTACCGTCAGAGGACTCTGAAATGTCTCATAGACTTTCTACTATGCAAAAGCTATCACCCAGAATTTTTTCGCCAGGTTTGGTGGAGATCTCAGCTCACCGGGAGCCAAAATGTCAGATTAACCGGATTACAGCGACATGCGTGGAAATTCCAGGGATTCTCAAGTTTTCTTTCTAACCAGGCGACCGTCAGAGGACTCTGGAATTTCTCACACACTTTCTACAATGCAAAACCTATAATTCGAAATTTTTTCGCTTTTTTTGGTGGCGATTTGAGCTCACGGAGAGGCAAAATGTAGGAAAAACCGAATTTTTTGGAATTTTTCCAAGTACCGTAGGAGTTTACCTATAAAGGGTCGCGTGACGACTAGCTCAGTCGATAGAGAATCGTTCGGGGATTCTTTTAGGCCTATAATCATTTTGCTTTTTTGGGATGACATTTTCGGTATTTTCGATTTTTGCTCATATTTTGGAATTTTTTTTCTAATCGTGCAAGCGTCAAAGGACTCTAAAATTTCTCAGAGAATTTCTACAATGCAAAAGCTATCACCCAGAATTTTTTCGCCAGTTTTGGTGGAGATCTCAGCTCGCCGGGAGCCAAAATGTCAGATTAACCGGATTACAGCGACATGCGTGGAAATTCCAGGGATTCTCATGTTTTCTTCTAACCAGGCGACCGTCAGAGGACTCTGGAATTTCTCACACACTTTCTACAATGCAAAACCTATAATTCGGAATTTTTTCGCTTTTTTTGGTGGAGATTTGAGCTCACGGAGAGGCAAAATGTAGAAAAAACCGGATTTTTTGGAATTTTTCCAAGTACCGTAGAAGTTTACCTATAAAGGGTCGCGAAAAATGTCTCGTGGTGACTATCTCAGTCGATAGAGAATCGTTCGGAGATTCATTTAGGCCTATAATCATGTTGCTTTTTTTGCGTTGACATTTTCGGTATTTTCGATTTTTGCTCATATTTTGGAATTTTTTTTCTAATCATGCAAGCGTCAAAGGACTCTGAAATTTCTCAGAGACTTTCTACAATGCAAAAGCTATCACCCAGAATTTTTTCGCCAGTTTTGGTGGAGATCTCAGCTCACCGAGAGCCAAAATGTCAGATTAACCGGATTACAGCGACATGCGTGGAAATTCCAGGGATTCTCAAGTTTTCTTCTAAGCAGGCGACCGTCAGAGGACTCTGAAATTTCTCACACACTTTCTACAATGCAAAACCTATAATTCGGAATTTTTTCGCTTTTTTTGGTGGAGATTTGAGCTCACGGAGAGGCAAAATGTAGGAAAAACCGGATTTTTTGGAATTTTTCCAAGTCCCGTAGGGGTCTAGCACCTATATAGGGTCGCAAAAAAAGTCTCGTGACGACTAGCTCATTCAATAGAGAATTTTTCGCTGATTCTTTTAAGCCTATACTCATTTTGCATTTTTTTCGGAAGTGATACATTTTTTTCGGAATTGTTCGGGGATTCTTTTAAGCCTATAATCATTTTGCAATTTTTTTCGGATTTTTATTGGATCGATTACTGCTCGGAGAAATTTTGACGGAATCGTCTGAAATTTGGAGAGGAGTTGTCTGTCACCTCGACCTGTCCTTCAGAATTTTTCCAGATTTTTCTGTCTCTTCGTTATCTAGAAAAAAATTGCCGAATCTATTGAAAATCGAATAATTTTTATTCGATCGATTACTGCTCGGCGACATTTTGACGGAATCGTCTGAAATTTGGAGAACAGTTTTCTGTCACCTAGACCTATCCTTCAGAATTTTTCCAGATTTTTCTGTCTCTTCGTTTTCTAGAAAAAAATTGCCGAATCTGTTCAAAATCGAATAATTTTTATTCGATCGATTACTGCTCGGCGACATTTTGACGGAATCGTCTGAAATTTGGAGAGCAGTTTTCTGTCACCTAGGCCTGTCCTTCGGAATTTTTCCAGATTTTTCTGTCTCTTCGTATTCTAGAAAAAAATTTCCGAATCTATTGAAAATCGAATAATTTTTATTCGATCGACTACTGCTCGGCGACATTTTGACGGAATCGTCTGAAATTTGGAGAGCAGTTTGCTGCCACCTAGACCTGTCCTTCGGTATTTTTCCAGATTTTTCTGTTTCTTCGTTTTCTAGAAAAAAATTGTCGAATCTATTGAAAATCGAATAATTTTTATTCGATCGATTACTACTCGGCGACATTTTGACGGAATCGTCTGAAATTTGGAGAGCCGTTTTCGGTCACCTAGACCTGTCCTTCGGAATTTTTCCAGATTTTTCTGTCTCTTCGTTTTCTTGAAAAAAATTGCCGAATCTATTGAAAATCGAATAATTTTTATTCGATCGATTACTGGTCGGCGACATTTTGACGGAATCGTCTGAAATTTGGAGAGCAGTTTTCTGTCACCTAGTCCTGTCCTTCGGAATTTTTCCAGATTTTTCTGTTTCTTCGTTTTCTAGAAAAAAATTGTCGAATCTATTGAAAATCGAATAATTTTTATTCGATCGATTACTACTCGGCGACATTTTGACGGAATCGTCTGAAATTTGGAGAGCCGTTTTCGGTCACCTAGACCTGTCCTTCGGAATTTTTCCAGATTTTTCTGTCTCTTCGTTTTCTAGAAAAAAATTGCCGAATCTATTGAAAATCGAATAATTTTTATTCGATCGATGACTGCTCGGCGACATTTTGACGGAATCGTATGAAATTTGGAGAGCAGTTTTCTGTCACCTAGACCTGTCCTTCAGAATTTTTCCAGATTTTTCTGTCTCTTCGTTTTCTAGAAAAAAATTGCCGAATCTATTGAAAATCGAATAATTTTTATTCGATCGATTACTGCTCGGCGACATTTTGACGGAATCGTCTGAAATTTGGAGAGCAGTTTTCTGTCACCTAGACCTGTCCTTCGGAATTTTTCCAGATTTTTCTGTCTCTTCGTTTTCTAGAAAAAATTGCCGAATCTGTTGAAAATCGAATAATTTTTATTCGATCGATTACTGCTCGGCGACATTTTGACGGAATCGTCTGAAATTTGGAGAGCAGTTTTCTGTCACCTAGACCTGTCCTTCGGAATTTTTCCAGATTTTTCTGTCTCTTCGTTTTCTAGAAAAAAATTGCCGAATCTATTGAAAATAGAATAATTTTTATTCGATCGATTACTGCTCGGCGACATTTTGACGGAATCGTCTGAAATTTGGAGAGCAGTTTTCTGTCACCTAGACCTGTCCTTCGGAATTTTTCCAGATTTTTCTGTCTCTTCGTTTTCTAGAAAAAATTGCCGAATCTGTTGAAAATCGAATAATTTTTATTCGATCGATTACTGCTCGGCGACATTTTGACGGAATCGTCTGAAATTTGGAGAGCAGTTTTCTCACCACCTAGACCTGTCCTTCGGAATTTTTCCAGATTTTTCTGTATCTTCGTTTTTTCTCGAAAACGAAATTCCCAAATCTATCGAAAATCGAATAATTTTTATTCGATCGATTACTGCTCGGCGACATTTTGACGGAATTGTCTGAAATTTGGAGAGCAGTTTCCTGTCACCTAGACCTGTCCTTCAGAATTTTTCCAGATTTTTCTGTCTCTTCGTTTTTCTAGAAAACGAAATTGCCAAATCTATCGAAAATCGTATAATTTTTATTCGATCGATTACTGCTCGGCGACATTTTGACGGAATTGTCTGAAATTTGTAGAGCAGTTTCCTGTCACCTAGATCTGTCCTTCAGAATTTTTTCAGATTTTTCTGTCTCTTCGTTTTTCTAGAAAACGAAATTGCCAAATCTATATATATATATACAGTTTTTTGGTTTTACCCATTAAAAATCGCCGAAAATTGGTACATATTAGCAGCGCAAGTAAGAGGGGACCAATTTACGTCGATTTACTTTGATCGGGTGTCGGTCACCGAAATCACCTTATGTATACCAATGAAATTGTAAATTTTTATACCTCTCAGTCACTGTATCTCAATATCTATAGATCAGACGGCTTCGGGGATACGCGGAATAGATTCCCCGTCAAATTTTACATCTTTGTAGGCCATAAAAAATTTTTCGATATTTCGAATTTTTTCTAAGTCCCGTAGGGGTCTTCCTATATAGGGTCCCAAAAAAAGGACTCGTGGCGACTAGCTCAGTCGATAGAGAATTTTTCGCTGATTCTTTTAAGCCTATACTCATTTTGCATTTTTTTCGGAAGTTTTTTTTTTTGCAAGAGCTATTATTTATACAAAGTTTTTGACATTATTCTGTAATTGGGTTATTGGGTAATCGAGAATTGCTGAGTTATTATTTTCCTAAGTTTTTGACATTATTCTGTAATTGGGTTATTGGGTAATCGAGAATTGCTGAGTTATTATTTTCCTAAGTTTTTGACATTATTCTGTAATCGTTGCTGAGTTAATCGAGAATTGCTGTAATTATTTTCGAGAATTGTTTTTGACATTTTTGACATTATTCTGTAATTGGGTTATTGGGTAATCGAGAATTGCTGAGTTATTATTTTCCTAAGTTTTTGACATTATTCTGTAATTGGGTTATTGGGTAATCGAGAATTGCTGAGTTATTGGGTTATTGGGTTATTGGGTTATTGGGTTATTGGGTTATAAGGATTAACTGGCTAATTCATATATTTTTGCTATCATTTGGCACCCTTATTGACTTGATATTTGGTCTTTTTGCTGAGTCATCGTGTCCTCTGATTGACTGTTTATTTTGCCTTTTTGCTGAGTCATCGTGTCCACTGATTGACAGTGTATTTGGTCTTTTTGCTGAGTCATCGTGTCCTCTGATTGACTGTTTATTTTGCCTTTTTGCTGAGTCATCGTGTCAAGTGATTGACCGTGTATTTGGTCTTTTTGCTGAGTCATCGTGTCCTCTGATTTAACCGATAAAACCATGTTTTTAGCAATATTTCACCGAAATATCCATGTTTTTGGCAATATTTTACAGATAAAAGCATGTTTTTAGCAATATTTTACCTATTTATCCATGTTTTTAGCAATATTTTACCGAAATATCCATGGTTTTAGCAATATTTTACCGATATATGGTGAAAAATCCATGTTTTTAGCAATATTTTACCGATATATGGTGAAAAATCCATGTTTTTAGCAATATTTTACCGATATATGGTGATATTTCGGTAAAATATTGCTAAAAACATGGATGTTTCGGTGATAGCAAAAATATATGAATTAGCCAGTTAATCCTTATAAGGGTCCCCCCTTCTCAATACTGATTAAGGAAAAGTACCAAATAGCCAGATTTTTTCTGGCACAAAAGCCAAATAAACAATCAGAGGACACGATGACTCAGCAAAAAGACCAAATAAACTGTCAATCGAGGACACGATGACTCAGCAAAAAGACCAAATACACTGCTTATTTGGTCTTTTAGCTTAGCTTTTGTGCCAGTCAAAAACTGGCTATTTGGGTTATTGGGTTATTGGGTTATTCGGTTATTGGGTTATTGGGTTATTCGGTTATTGGGTTATTGGGTTATTGGGTTATTGGGTTATTGGGTTATAAGGATTAACTGGCTAATTCATATATTTTTGCTATCATTTGGCACCCTTATTGACTTGATATTTGGTCTTTTTGCTGAGTCATCGTGTCCTCTGATTGACTGTTTATTTTGCCTTTTTGCTGAGTCATCGTGTCCACTGATTGACAGTGTATTTGGTCTTTTTGCTGAGTCATCGTGTCCTCTGATTGACTGTTTATTTTGCCTTTTTGCTGAGTCATCGTGTCAAGTGATTGACCGTGTATTTGGTCTTTTTGCTGAGTCATTGTGTCCTCCGATTTAACCGATAAAACCATGTTTTTAGCAATATTTCACCGAAATATCCATGTTTTTGGCAATATTTTACAGATAAAAGCATGTTTTTAGCAATATTTTAAAGATTTATCCATGTTTTTAGCAATATTTTACCGAAATATCCATGTTTTTAGCAATATTTTACCGAAATATCCTTGGTTTTAGCAATATTTTACCGATATATGGTGAAAAATCCATGTTTTTAGCAATATTTTACCGAAATATCCATGTTTTTAGCAATATTTTACCGATATATGGTGAAAAATCCATGTTTTTAGCAATATTTTACCGATATATGGTGAAAAATCCATGTTTTTAGCAATATTTTACCGATATATGGTGATATTTCGGTAAAATATTGCTAAAAACATGGATGTTTCGGTAAAATATTGCTAAAAACATGGATATTTCGGTAAAATATTGCTAAAAACATGGATTTTTCACCATATATCGGTAAAATATTGCGAAAAACATGGATATTTCGGTAAAATATTACTAAAAACATGGATATTTCTGTAAAATATTGCTAAATACATGGATATTTCCGTAAAATATTGCTAAAAACATGGATTTTTCACCATATTACGGTAAAATATTGCGAAAAACATGGATAAATCTTTAAAATATTGCTAAAAACATGGATAAATAGGTAAAATATTACTAAAAACATGGTTTTTTCACCATATATCGGTAAAATATTGCGAAAAACATGGATAAATAGGTAAAATATTGCTAAAAAGATGGTTTTATCGGTAAAATAAGAGGACACGATGACTCAGCAAAAAGGCAATATAAACAGTCAATCAGAGGACACGATGACTCAGCAAAAAGACCAAATACACTATCAATCAGTGGACACGATGACTCAGCAAAAAGGCAAAATAAACAGTCAATCAGAGGACACGATGACTCAGCAAAAAGACCAAATATCAAGTCAATAAGCGTGCCAAGCAAAATATATGAATTAGCCAGTTAATCCTTATAAGGGTCCCCCCTTCTCAATACTGATTAAGGAAAAGTACCAAATAGCCAGTTTTTGACTGGCACAAAAGCCAAATAAACAATCAGAGGACACGATGACTCAGCAAAAAGACCAAATAAACTGTCAATCGAGGACACGATGACTCAGCAAAAAGACCAAATACACTGTTTATTTGGTCTTTTAGCTTAGCTTTTGTGCCAGTCAAAAACTGGCTATTTGGGTTATTGGGTTAATGGGTTATTCGGTTATTGGGTTATTGGGTTATTGGGTTATTGGGTTATTGGGTTATTGGGTTATTGGGTTATTGGGTTATTGGGTTATTGGGTTATTGGGTTATAAGGATTAACTGGCTAATTCATATATTTTTGCTATCATTTGGCACCCTTATTGACTTGATATTTGGTCTTTTTGCTGAGTCATCGTGTCCTCTGATTGACTGTTTATTTTGCCTTTTTGCTGAGTCATCGTGTCCACTGATTGACAGTGTATTTGGTCTTTTTGCTGAGTCATCGTGTCCTCTGATTGACTGTTTATTTTGCCTTTTTGCTGAGTCATCGTGTCAAGTGATTGACCGTGTATTTGGTCTTTTTGCTGAGTCATCGTGTCCTCTGATTTAACCGATAAAACCATGTTTTTAGCAATATTTCACCGAAATATCCATGTTTTTGGCAATATTTTACAGATAAAAGCATGTTTTTAGCAATATTTTAAAGATTTATCCATGTTTTTAGCAATATTTTACCGAAATATCCATGTTTTTAGCAATATTTTACCGAAATATCCATGTTTTTAGCAATATTTTACCGATATATGGTGAAAAATCCATGTTTTTAGCAATATTTTACCGATATATGGTGAAAAATCCATGTTTTTAGCAATATTTTACCGATATATGGTGAAAAATCCATGTTTTTAGCAATATTTTACCGATATATGGTGAAAAATCCATGTTTTTAAATATTTTACCGATATTTTATTTCGATAAAATATTGCTATGGTGTATTTCGGTAAAATATTGCTAAAAACATGGATATTTCGGTAAAATATTGCTAAAAACATGGATTTTTCACCATATATCGGTAAAATATTGCGAAAAACATGGATATTTCGGTAAAATATTACTAAAAACATGGATATTTCTGTAAAATATTGCTAAATACATGGATATTTCCGTAAAATATTGCTAAAAACATGGATTTTTCACCATATTACGGTAAAATATTGCGAAAAACATGGATAAATCTTTAAAATATTGCTAAAAACATGGATAAATAGGTAAAATATTACTAAAAACATGGTTTTTTCACCATATATCGGTAAAATATTGCGAAAAACATGGATAAATAGGTAAAATATTGCTAAAAAGATGGTTTTATCGGTAAAATAAGAGGACACGATGACTCAGCAAAAAGGCAATATAAACAGTCAATCAGAGGACACGATGACTCAGCAAAAAGACCAAATACACTATCAATCAGTGGACACGATGACTCAGCAAAAAGGCAAAATAAACAGTCAATCAGAGGACACGATGACTCAGCAAAAAGACCAAATACACTGTTTATTTGGTCTTTTAGCTTAGCTTTTAAACTGGCTATTTGTTTGGGTTATTGGGTTAATGGGTTATTCGGTTATTGGGTTATTGGGTTATTGGGTTATTGGGTTATTGGGTTATTGGGTTATTGGGTTATTGGGTTATTGGGTTATTGGGTTATAAGGATTAACTGGCTAATTCATATCTTTTTGCTATTTGGCACCCTTATTGACTTGATATTTGGTCTTTTTGCTGAGTATCGTGTCCTTGACTGGTTTATTTTGCCTTTTGGTCATCGTGTCAAGTTTGACTAGAAAATTTGGTCTTTTTCATTGTGTCCTCAGTGGATTTAACCGATTATTGCGCCATGAAATATTTCATCGAAATTCCATGATTTTGGCAATATTTTACAGATAAAATTTTTTAGCAATATCAATTATTTGCATGTGAATATCCTTTTTACCGATTATCAGTTTTTATTTATTTTTTAGTTTTTACCATTATCTGCTTTTTAGTAAATTAAGTGTGACGATTTTCCATAATTTTAGAATAGTTATTGGTGAAAACTTAAAAATGGTGGTTTTAAAAATTTGCTACATTATATTGAAAAAAAAATAAATTAAAAAATGTTTTTGCGAAAAAATATTTCAAAAAATCTAAAAAATTTTTCTGTAAAATATTGTATTACAATATTTTCTCAGCAAATAAATAAAAATATGGAAAATCGAAATGTTGTTAAAAAAATCAGAAAAATTTGACGGAATTTTAAAATTTGGTTTTTAGCAATTTTTTCACCTATACCGAAAATCCATGTCCCCAGCAAAATTTGCTACCGAATATGGCCGAAAATATCCAGGACACGATGGTCAGCGGAAAATTTTTCTTTCTGAAAATCATTTTTTTTCAAAAAAAAAATTAGCTAGTCGCAAAGATGACTCAGATAGAAAATATATTTTCTTGATTTACGCTGAATCAAATTTTTTTTATTTGACTTTTAGCTGAGCTTTTGTCTCATATACTTGCTACTTATGCAAAACTATCACCCCGAATTTTTTCGCTGGTTTTGGCTGAAATTTTAGGTCACGGGGAGCCAAAATGTCAGAAAACCGGATTTGCGCGAATATATTGAAAAATTCCCGGGATTTTTATTTTTTTTTCTAACAGGGATACCATCGAGATTACTGCTCATTTTGACGGAATCGAAATTCTGGATAGCTTTTTCTACTATGACTGTCCTTCGATTTTTTCGCTGGTTTTTAGAGATTTGATGACTTCGTTTTCGAAAAAATGTTGCAGAATAATCGCATTTGAAAATTCCCGATTGAAAATTTTTTCAATTTTTTTTCGATCGATTACTGCTACGGCGACATTTTGACGGAATCGTCTGAAATTTCAGAGACTTTTACTATGTCAAAAGATCTGTCCTTCGGAATTTTTCCAGATTTTTTGCATCTTTTGGAGATCTCAGCTCACCGGGAAAAATGTCAGATTAATTTTTTTAAAGCGACATTGCGTGGAAATTTTTTAGGGATTCTTTACCGATCGATTTGCTCAAGTTTTCTCTAACATTTTGACGCGACCGTCAGAGGATTTGGAATTTTCTCACACACTTTCTACAATGCAAAACCTATAATTCGGTAAATTTTTCGCAGATTTTTCTGGTTTCGTTTGAGCTTCACGGAGAGGCAAAATGTAGGAAAAACCGATTTTTTTTGGAATTTTTCCAAAACCGTAGGAGTTTTACCTATAAAGGGTCGCGTTACGACGATAGCTCAGTCGATAGAGAATCGTCTGAAATCTTTTAGGCCTATAATCATTTTGCTTTTTTTTCGGATGACATTTTTCGGTAATTTTTCGATTTTTCTCATATTTTTTAGAAAAAATTGGAATTTTTTTTAAATCGTGCAATAATTTTTATTCGATCGACTGACTCAAAATTTCTCAGAGAATTTCTGACAATGCAAAAGACCTGTCACCCAAATTTTTTCGCAGATTTTTCTGTCTCAGTTCGCCGGGAGCCAAAATGTCAGATTAACCGGATTATTTGCGAATGCGTTAAATTCGAGGGATTCTGCTCGGCGATTTTGACGGTTTTCTTTAACCAGGCGACCGTCACCTGAGGACTCTGGAATTTTCACACACTTTCTACAATGCAAAATTGGGTATAATTCGGAATTTTTTTCGCTTTTTAGATTTTATACGGAGAGGCAAAATGTAGAAAAAACCGGATTTTTTGGAATTTTTCCAAGTACCGTAGAAGTTTACCTATAAAGGGTCGCGAAAAATGTCTCGTGGTGACTATCTCAGTCGATAGAGAATCGTTCGGAGATTCATTTAGGCCTATAATCATGTTGCTTTTTTTGCGTTGACATTTTCGGTATTTTCGATTTTTGCTCATATTTTGGAATTTTTTTCTCATAATCATGCAAGCTCAAAGGACTCTGAAATTTCTCAGAGACTTTCTACAATGCAAAAGCTATCACCCAGAATTTTTTTCGCCAGTTTTGGTGGAGATCTCAGCTCACCGAGAGCCAAAATGTCAGATTAACCGGATTACAGCGACATGCGTGGAAATTCCAGGGATTCTCAAGTTTTCTTCTAAGCAGGCGACCGTCAGAGGACTCTGAAATTTCTCACACACTTTCTACAATGCAAAACCTATAATTCGGAATTTTTTCGCTTTTTTTGGTGGAGATTTGAGCTCACGGAGAGGCAAAATGTAGGAAAAACCGGATTTTTTGGAATTTTTCCAAGTCCCGTAGGGTCTAGCACCTATATAGGGTCGCAAAAAAAGTCTCGTGACGACTAGCTCATTCAATAGAGAATTTTTCGCTGATTCTTTTAAGCCTATACTCATTTTGCATTTTTTTCGGAAGTGATACATTTTTTTCGGAATTGTTCGGGGATTCTTTTAAGCCTATAATCATTTTGCAATTTTTTTCGGATTTTTATTGGATCGATTACTGCTCGGAGAAATTTTGACGGAATCGTCTGAAATTTGGAGAGGAGTTGTCTGTCACCTCGACCTGTCCTTCAGAATTTTTCCAGATTTTTCTGTCTCTTCGTTATCTAGAAAAAATTGCCGAATCTATTGAAAATCGAATAATTTTTATTCGATCGATTACTGCTCGGCGACATTTTGACGGAATCGTCTGAAATTTGGAGAACAGTTTTCTGTCACCTAGACCTATCCTTCAGAATTTTTCCAGATTTTTCTGTCTCTTCGTTTTCTAGAAAAAAATTGCCGAATCTGTTCAAAATCGAATAATTTTTATTCGATCGATTACTGCTCGGCGACATTTTGACGGAATCGTCTGAAATTTGGAGAGCAGTTTTCTGTCACCTAGGCCTGTCCTTCGGAATTTTTCCAGATTTTTCTGTCTCTTCGTATTCTAGAAAAAAATTTCCGAATCTATTGAAAATCGAATAATTTTTATTCGATCGACTACTGCTCGGCGACATTTTGACGGAATCGTCTGAAATTTGGAGAGCAGTTTGCTGCCACCTAGACCTGTCCTTCGGTATTTTTCCAGATTTTTCTGTTTCTTCGTTTTCTAGAAAAAAATTGTCGAATCTATTGAAAATCGAATAATTTTTATTCGATCGATTACTACTCGGCGACATTTTGACGGAATCGTCTGAAATTTGGAGAGCCGTTTTCGGTCACCTAGACCTGTCCTTCGGAATTTTTCCAGATTTTTCTGTCTCTTCGTTTTCTTGAAAAAAATTGCCGAATCTATTGAAAATCGAATAATTTTTATTCGATCGATTACTGGTCGGCGACATTTTGACGGAATCGTCTGAAATTTGGAGAGCAGTTTTCTGTCACCTAGTCCTGTCCTTCGGAATTTTTCCAGATTTTTCTGTTTCTTCGTTTTCTAGAAAAAAATTGTCGAATCTATTGAAAATCGAATAATTTTTATTCGATCGATTACTACTCGGCGACATTTTGACGGAATCGTCTGAAATTTGGAGAGCCGTTTTCGGTCACCTAGACCTGTCCTTCGGAATTTTTCCAGATTTTTCTGTCTCTTCGTTTTCTAGAAAAAAATTGCCGAATCTATTGAAAATCGAATAATTTTTATTCGATCGATGACTGCTCGGCGACATTTTGACGGAATCGTATGAAATTTGGAGAGCAGTTTTCTGTCACCTAGACCTGTCCTTCAGAATTTTTCCAGATTTTTCTGTCTCTTCGTTTTCTAGAAAAAAATTGCCGAATCTATTGAAAATCGAATAATTTTTATTCGATCGATTACTGCTCGGCGACATTTTGACGGAATCGTCTGAAATTTGGAGAGCAGTTTTCTGTCACCTAGACCTGTCCTTCGGAATTTTTCCAGATTTTTCTGTCTCTTCGTTTTCTAGAAAAAAATTGCCGAATCTGTTGAAAATCGAATAATTTTTATTCGATCGATTACTGCTCGGCGACATTTTGACGGAATCGTCTGAAATTTGGAGAGCAGTTTTCTGTCACCTAGACCTGTCCTTCGGAATTTTTCCAGATTTTTCTGTCTCTTCGTTTTCTAGAAAAAAATTGCCGAATCTATTGAAAATAGAATAATTTTTATTCGATCGATTACTGCTCGGCGACATTTTGACGGAATCGTCTGAAATTTGGAGAGCAGTTTTCTGTCACCTAGACCTGTCCTTCGGAATTTTTCCAGATTTTTCTGTCTCTTCGTTTTCTAGAAAAAAATTGCCGAATCTGTTGAAAATCGAATAATTTTTATTCGATCGATTACTGCTCGGCGACATTTTGACGGAATCGTCTGAAATTTGGAGAGCAGTTTTCTGTCACCTAGACCTGTCCTTCGGAATTTTTCCAGATTTTTCTGTATCTTCGTTTTTTCTCGAAAACGAAATTCCCAAATCTATCGAAAATCGAATAATTTTTATTCGATCGATTACTGCTCGGCGACATTTTGACGGAATTGTCTGAAATTTGGAGAGCAGTTTCCTGTCACCTAGACCTGTCCTTCAGAATTTTTCCAGATTTTTCTGTCTCTTCGTTTTTCTAGAAAACGAAATTGCCAAATCTATCGAAAATCGTATAATTTTTATTCGATCGATTACTGCTCGGCGACATTTTGACGGAATTGTCTGAAATTTGTAGAGCAGTTTCCTGTCACCTAGATCTGTCCTTCAGAATTTTTTCAGATTTTTCTGTCTCTTCGTTTTTCTAGAAAACGAAATTGCCAAATCTATATATATATATACAGTTTTTTGGTTTTACCCATTAAAAATCGCCGAAAATTGGTACATATTAGCAGCGCAAGTAAAAGAGGGGACCAATTTACGTCGATTTACTTTGATCGGGTGTCGGTCACCGAAATCACCTTATGTATACCAATGAAATTGTAAATTTTTATACCTCTCAGTCACTGTATCTCAATATCTATAGATCAGACGGCTTCGGGGATACGCGGAATAGATTCCCCGTCAAATTTTACATCTTTGTAGGCCATAAAAAATTTTTCGATATTTCGAATTTTTTCTAAGTCCCGTAGGGGTCTTCCTATATAGGGTCCCAAAAAAAGGACTCGTGGCGACTAGCTCAGTCGATAGAGAATTTTTCGCTGATTCTTTTAAGCCTATACTCATTTTGCATTTTTTTCGGAAGTTTTTTTTTTTGCAAGAGCTATTATTTATACAAAGTTTTTGACATTATTCTGTAATTGGGTTATTGGGTAATCGAGAATTGCTGAGTTATTATTTTCCTAAGTTTTTGACATTATTCTGTAATTGGGTTATTGGGTAATCGAGAATTGCTGAGTTATTATTTTCCTAAGTTTTTGACATTATTCTGTAATTGGGTTATTGGGTAATCGAGAATTGCTGAGTTATTATTTTCCTAAGTTTTTGACATTATTCTGTAATTGGGTTATTGGGTAATCGAGAATTGCTGAGTTATTATTTTCCTAAGTTTTTGACATTATTCTGTAATTGGGTTATTGGGTAATCGAGAATTGCTGAGTTATTATTTTCCTAAGTTTTTGACATTATTCTGTAATTGGGTTATTGGGTAATCGAGAATTGCTGAGTTATTATTTTCCTAAGTTTTTGACATTATTCTGTAATTGGGTTATTGGGTAATCGAGAATTGCTGAGTTATTATTTTCCTAAGTTTTTGACATTATTCTGTAATTGGGTTATTGGGTAATCGAGAATTGCTGAGTTATTGGGTTATTGGGTTATTGGGTTATTGGGTTATAAGGATTAACTGGCTAATTCATATATTTTTGCTATCATTTGGCACCCTTATTGACTTGATATTTGGTCTTTTTGCTGAGTCATCGTGTCCTCTGATTGACTGTTTATTTTGCCTTTTTGCTGAGTCATCGTGTCCACTGATTGACAGTGTATTTGGTCTTTTTGCTGAGTCATCGTGTCCTCTGATTGACTGTTTATTTTGCCTTTTTGCTGAGTCATCGTGTCAAGTGATTGACCGTGTATTTGGTCTTTTTGCTGAGTCATCGTGTCCTCTGATTTAACCGATAAAACCATGTTTTTAGCAATATTTCACCGAAATATCCATGTTTTTGGCAATATTTTACAGATAAAAGCATGTTTTTAGCAATATTTTACCTATTTATCCATGTTTTTAGCAATATTTTACCGAAATATCCATGGTTTTAGCAATATTTTACCGATATATGGTGAAAAATCCATGTTTTTAGGTGAAAAATCCATTTTTAGCAATATTTTACCGATATATGGTGAAAAATCCATGTTTTTAGCAATATTTTACCGATATATGGTGATATTTCGGTAAAATATTGCTAAAAACATGGATGTTTCGGTGATAGCAAAAATATATGAATTAGCCAGTTAATCCTTATAAGGGTCCCCCCTTCTCAATACTGATTAAGGAAAAGTACCAAATAGCCAGTTTTTGACTGGCACAAAAGCCAAATAAACAATCAGAGGACACGATGACTCAGCAAAAAGACCAAATAAACTGTCAATCGAGGACACGATGACTCAGCAAAAAGACCAAATACACTGCTTATTTGGTCTTTTAGCTTAGCTTTTGTGCCAGTCAAAAACTGGCTATTTGGGTTATTGGATTATTGGGTTATTCGGTTATTGGGTTATTGGGTTATTCGGTTATTGGGTTATTGGGTTATTGGGTTATTGGGTTATTGGGTTATAAGGATTAACTGGCTAATTCATATATTTTTGCTATCATTTGGCACCCTTATTGACTTGATATTTGGTCTTTTTGCTGAGTCATCGTGTCCTCTGATTGACTGTTTATTTTGCCTTTTTGCTGAGTCATCGTGTCCACTGATTGACAGTGTATTTGGTCTTTTTGCTGAGTCATCGTGTCCTCTGATTGACTGTTTATTTTGCCTTTTTGCTGAGTCATCGTGTCAAGTGATTGACCGTGTATTTGGTCTTTTTGCTGAGTCATTGTGTCCTCCGATTTAACCGATAAAACCATGTTTTTAGCAATATTTCACCGAAATATCCATGTTTTTGGCAATATTTTACAGATAAAAGCATGTTTTTAGCAATATTTTAAAGATTTATCCATGTTTTTAGCAATATTTTACCGAAATATCCATGTTTTTAGCAATATTTTACCGAAATATCCTTGGTTTTTAGCAATATTTTACCGATATATGGTGAAAATCCATGTTTTTAGCAATATTTTACCGAAATATCCATGTTTTTAGCAATATATTTTACGATATACGGTGAAAAATCCATGTTTTTATATGGTGAAAAATCCATGTTTTTAGCAATATTTTACCGAAATATCCATGTTTTTAGCAATATTTTACCGATATATGGTGATATTTCGGTAAAATATTGCTAAAAACATGGATGTTTCGGTAAAATATTGCTAAAAACATGGATATTTCGGTAAAATATTGCTAAAAACATGGATTTTTCACCATATATCGGTAAAATATTGCGAAAAACATGGATATTTCGGTAAAATATTACTAAAAACATGGATATTTCTGTAAAATATTGCTAAATACATGGATATTTCCGTAAAATATTGCTAAAAACATGGATTTTTCACCATATTACGGTAAAATATTGCGAAAAACATGGATAAATCTTTAAAATATTGCTAAAAACATGGATAAATAGGTAAAATATTACTAAAAACATGGTTTTTTCACCATATATCGGTAAAATATTGCGAAAAACATGGATAAATAGGTAAAATATTGCTAAAAGATGGTATCGGGTAAAAAATAAGAGGACACGATGACTCAGCAAAAAGGCAATATAAACAGTCAATCAGAGGACACGATGACTCAGCAAAAAGACCAAATACACTATCAATCAGTGGACACGATGACTCAGCAAAAAGGCAAAATAAACAGTCAATCAGAGGACACGATGACTCAGCAAAAAGACCAAATATCAAGTCAATAAGCGTGCCAAATGATAGCAAAAATATATGAATTAGCCAGTTAATCCTTATAAGGGTCCCCCCTTCTCAATACTGATTAAGGAAAAGTACCAAATAGCCAGTTTTTGACTGGCACAAAAGCCAAATAAACAATCAGAGGACATGATGACTCAGCAAAAAGGCCAAATACACTGTTTATTTGGTCTTTTAGCTTAGCTTTTGTGCCAGTCAAAAACTGGCTATTTGGGTTATTGGGTTATTGGGTTATTGTTATTGGGTTATTGGGTTATTGGGTTATTGGGTTATTGGGTTATTGGGTTATTGGGTTATTGGGTTATTGGGTTATTGGGTTATTGGGTTATAAGGATTAACTGGCTAATTCATATATTTTTGCTATCATTTGGCACCCTTATTGACTTGATATTTGGTCTTTTTGCTGAGTCATCGTGTCCTCTGATTGACTGTTTATTTTGCCTTTTTGCTGAGTCATCGTGTCCACTGATTGACAGTGTATTTGGTCTTTTTGCTGAGTCATCGTGTCCTCTGATTGACTGTTTATTTTGCCTTTTTGCTGAGTCATCGTGTCAAGTGATTGACCGTGTATTTGGTCTTTTTGCTGAGTCATCGTGTCCTCTGATTTAACCGATAAAACCATGTTTTTAGCAATATTTCACCGAAATATCCATGTTTTTTGCAATATTTTACAGATAAAAGCAATATTTTACCATGTTTTTAGCAATATTTTAAAATCCATGTTTTTAGCATTTATCCATGTTTTTAGCAATATTTTAATATTTTACCGAAATATCCATGGTTTTTAGCAATATTTTACCGATATATGGTTTTAGATTTTATATGGTTTCCAGCAATATTTTACCGATCCATGTTTTTAGCAATATTTTACCGAAATATCCATGTTTTTAGCAATATTTTACCGATATATGGTGAAAAATCCATGTTTTTAGCAATATTTTACCGATATATGGTGATATTTCGGTAAAATATTGCTAAAAACTTGGATTAATCTTTAAAATATTGCTAAAAACATGCTTTTATCTGTAAAATATTGCCAAAAACATGGATATTTCCGTAAAATATTGCTAAAAACATGGATATTTCGGTAAAATATTTCTAAAAACATGGATATTTCCGTAAAATATTGCTAAAAAACATGGATATTGGTATTGCTAAAAACATGGATATTTCCGTAAAATATTGCTAAAAACATGGATTTTTCACCATATTACGGTAAAATATTGCGAAAAACATGGATAAATCTTTAAAATATTGCTAAAAACATGGATAAATAGGTAAAATATTACTAAAAACATGGTTTTTTCACCATATATCGGTAAAATATTGCGAAAAACATGGATAAATAGGTAAAATATTGCTAAAAAGATGGTTTTATCGGTAAAATAAGAGGACACGATGACTCAGCAAAAAGGCAATATAAACAGTCAATCAGAGGACACGATGACTCAAAGACAAATACACTATCAATCAGTGGACAATGACTCAGCAAAAAGGCAATATAAACAATCAGTGGACACGATGACTCAGCAAAAAGACCAAATAAACTGTCAATCAGAGAACACGATGACTCAGCAAAAAGACCAAATACACTGTTTATTTGGTCTTTTAGCTTAGCTTTTGTGCCAGTCAAAAACTGGCTATTTGGGTTATTGGGTTATTGGGTTATTCGGTTATTGGGTTATTGGGTTATTGGGTTATTGGGTTATTGGGTTATTGGGTTATTGGGTTATTGGGTTATGGGTTATTGGGTTAACTGGCTAATTCATATATTTTTGCTATCATTTGACACCCTTATTGACTTGATATTTGGTCTTTTTTGAGTCATCGTGTGAGTCATCGTCCTTGATTGACTGTTTATTTTGCCTTTTTGCTGAGTCATCGTGTCCACTGATTGACAGTGTATTTGGTCTTTTTGCTGAGTCATCGTGTCCTCTGATTGACTGTTTATTTTGCCTTTTTGCTGAGTCATCGTGTCAAGTGATTGACCGTGTATTTGGTCTTTTTGCTGAGTCATCGTGTCCTCTGATTTAACCGATAAAACCATGTTTTTAGCAATATTTCACCGAAATATCCATGTTTTTGGCAATATTTTACAGATAAAAGCATGTTTTTAGCAATATTTTAAAGATTTATCCATGTTTTTAGCAATATTTTACCGAAATATCCATGTTTTTAGCAATATTTTACCGAAATATCCATGTTTTTAGCAATATTTTACCGAAATATCCATGGTTTTAGCAATATTTTACCGATATATGGTGAAAAATCCATGTTTTTAGCAATATTTTACCGAAATATCCATGTTTTTAGCAATATTTTACCGATATATGGTGAAAAATCCATGTTTTTAGCAATATTTTACCGATATATGGTGAAAAATCCATGTTTTTAGCAATATTTTACCGATATATGGTGATATTTCGGTAAAATATTGCTAAAAACATGGATGTTTCGGTAAAATATTGCTAAAAACATGGATATTTCGGTAAAATATTGCTAAAAACATGTATTTTTCACCATATTACGGTAAAATATTGCTAAAAACATGGATTTTTCACCATATTACGGTAAAATATTGCGAAAAACATGGATATTTCCGTAAAATACTGCTAACAACATGGATATTTCGGTAAAATATTGCTAAAAACATGGATTTTTCACCATATATCGGTAAAATATTGCGAAAAACATGGATAAATCTTTAAAATATTGCTAAAAACATGGATAAATAGGTAAAATATTACTAAAAACATGGTTTTTTCACCATATATCGGTAAAATATTGCGAAAAACATGGATAAATAGGTAAAATATTGCTAAAAACATGGTTTTATCGGTAAAATAAGAGGACACGATGACTCAGCAAAAAGGCAATATAAACAGTCAATCAGAGGACACGATGACTCAGCAAAAAGACCAAATACACTATCAATCAGTGGACACGATGACTCAGCAAAAAGGCAAAATAAACAGTCAATCAGAGGACACGATGACTCAGCAAAAAGACCAAATATCAAGTCAATAAGCGTGCCAAATGATAGCAAAAATATATGAATTAGCCAGTTAATCCTTATAAGGGTCCCCCCTTCTCAATACTGATTAAGGAAAAGTACCAAATAGCCAGTTTTTGACTGGCACAAAAGCCAAATAAACAATCAGAGGACACGATGACTCAGCAAAAAGACCAAATAAACTGTCAATCGAGGACACGATGACTCAGCAAAAAGACCAAATACACTGTTTATTTGGTCTTTTAGCTTAGCTTTTGTGCCAGTCAAAAACTGGCTATTTGGGTTATTGGGTTATTGGGTTATTGGGTTATTGGGTTATTGGGTTATTGGGTTATTGGGTTATTGGGTTATTGGGTTATTGGGTTATTGGGTTATTGGGTTATTGGGTTATTGGGTTATAAGGATTAACTGGCTAATTCATATATTTTTGCTATCATTTGGCACCCTTATTGACTTGATATTTGGTCTTTTTGCTGAGTCATCGTGTCCTCTGATTGACTGTTTATTTTGCCTTTTTGCTGAGTCATCGTGTCCACTGATTGACAGTGTATTTGGTCTTTTTGCTGAGTCATCGTGTCCTCTGATTGACTGTTTATTTTGCCTTTTTGCTGAGTCATCGTGTCAAGTGATTGACCGTGTATTTGGTCTTTTTGCTGAGTCATCGTGTCCTCTGATTTAACCGATAAAACCATGTTTTTAGCAATATTTCACCGAAATATCCATGTTTTTGGCAATATTTTACAGATAAAAGCATGTTTTTAGCAATATTTTACCTATTTATCCATGTTTTTAGCAATATTTTACCGAAATATCCATGTTTTTAGCAATATTTCACCGAATTATCCATGTTTTTGGCAATATTTTTTAGCAATATTTTACATATATGGTGAAAAATGTTTTTATGTTTTTAGCAATATTTTACCGATATATCCATGTTTTTAGCAATATTTTACCGATATATGGTGAAAAATCCATGTTTTTTTAGCAATATTTTACCGATATATGGTGATAAAAATATTGCTAAAAATATATGGTTATTTCGGTAAAATATTGCTAAAAATGGATATTTCGGTAAAATATTGCTAAAAATATTTCGGTAAAATTGCTACGAAAATCATGGATAAAATATTGCTAAAATATTGCCAAGAACATGGATATTTCGGTGAAATATTGCTAAAAACATGGTTTTATCGGTAAAATATTTCTAAAAACATGGATATTTCCGTAAAATATTGCTAAAAACATGGATTTTTCACCATATTACGGTAAAATATTGCGAAAAACATGGATAAATCTTTAAAATATTGCTAAAAACATGGATAAATAGGTAAAATATTACTAAAAACATGGTTTTTTCACCATATATCGGTAAAATATTGCGAAAAACATGGATAAATAGGTAAAATATTGCTAAAAAGATGGTTTTATCGGTAAAATAAGAGGACACGATGACTCAGCAAAAAGGCAATATAAACAGTCAATCAGAGGACACGATGACTCAGCAAAAAGACCAAATACACTATCAATCAGTGGACACGATGACTCAGCAAAAAGGCAAAATAAACAGTCAATCAGAGGACACGATGACTCAGCAAAAAGACCAAATACACTGTTTATTTGGTCTTTTAGCTTAGCTTTTGTGCCAGTCAAAAACTGGCTATTTGGGTTATTGGGTTAATGGGTTATTCGGTTATTGGGTTATTGGGTTATTGGGTTATTGGGTTATTGGGTTATTGGGTTATTGGGTTATTGGGTTATTGGGTTATTGGGTTATTGGGTTATTGGGTTATAAGGATTAACTGGCTAATTCATATATTTTTGCTATCATTTGGCACCCTTATTGACTTGATATTTGGTCTTTTTGCTGAGTCATCGTGTCCTCTGATTGACTGTTTATTTTGCCTTTTTGCTGAGTCATCGTGTCCACTGATTGACAGTGTATTTGGTCTTTTTGCTGAGTCATCGTGTCCTCTGATTGACTGTTTATTTTGCCTTTTTGCTGAGTCATCGTGTCCACTGATTGACAGTGTATTTGGTCTTTTTGCTGAGTCATCGTGTCCTCTGATTTTACCGATAAAACCATGTTTTTAGCAATATTTCACCGAAATATCCATGTTTTTGGCAATATTTTACAGATAAAAGCATGTTTTTAGCAATATTTTACCGATATATGGTGAAAAATCCATGTTTTTAGCAATATTTTACCTATTTAACCATGTTTTTAGCAATATTTTACCGAAATATCCATGTTTTTAGCAATATTTTACCGATATATGGTGAAAAATCCATGTTTTTAGCAATATTTTACCGAAATATCCATGTTTTTAGCAATATTTTACCGATATATGGTGAAAAATCCATGTTTTTAGCAATATTTTACCGATATATGGTGAAAAATCCATGTTTTTAGCAATATTTTACCGAAATATCCATGTTTTTAGCAATATTTTACAGAAATATCCATGTTTTTAGCAATATTTTACCGATATATGGTGAAAAATCCATGTTTTTAGCAATATTTTACCGATATATGGTGATATTTCGGTAAAATATTGCTAAAAACATGGATATTTCGGTAAAATATTGCTAAAAACATGGATATTTCGGTAAAATATTGCTAAAAACATGGATATTTCGGTAAAATATTGCTAAAAACATGGATTTTTCATATATTGCTAAAAACGGGATAAAATATTGCGAAAAACATGGATAAATCTTTAAAATATTGCTAAAAACATGGATAAATAGGTAAAATATTGCTAAAAACATGGATTTTTCACCATATATCGGTAAAATATTGCGAAAAACATCGATATTTCGGTAAAATATTGCTAAAAACATGGTTAAATAGGTAAAATATTGCTAAAAACATGGATATACTCAGCAAAAACATGGTTTTATCGGTAAAATATACACGATGACTCAGGACAAAAAAAAACAATATAAACAGTCAATCAGAGGACACGATGACTCAGCAAAAAGACCAAATACACTATCAATCAGTGGACACGATGACTCAGCAAAAAGGCAAAATAAACAGTCAATCAGAGGACACGATGACTCAGCAAAAAGACCAAATACACTGTTTATTTGGTCTTTTAGCTTAGCTTTTGTGCCAGTCAAAAACTGGCTATTTGGGTTATTGGGTTAATGGGTTATTCGGTTATTGGGTTATTGGGTTATTGGGTTATTGGGTTATTGGGTTATTGGGTTATTGGGTTATTGGGTTATTGGGTTATTGGGTTATGGCTATTTGGTACTTTTCCTTAATCATATTGGTTTATAAGGATTAACTGGCTAATTCATATATTTTTGCTATCATTTGACACCCTTATTGACTTGATATTTGGTCTTTTTGCTGAGTCATCGTGTCCTCTGATAGACTGTTTATTTTGCCTTTTTGCTGAGTCATCGTGTCCACTGATTGACAGTGTATTTGGTCTTTTTGCTGAGTCATCGTGTCCTCTGATTGACTGTTTATATTGCCTTTTTGCTGAGTCATCGTGTCAAGTGATTGACCGTGTATTTGGTATTTTGCTGAGTCATCGTGTCCTCTGATTTTACCGATAAAACCATGTTTTTAGCAATATTTTACCGAAATATCCATGGTTTTAGCAATATTTTATCGATATATGGTGAAAAATCCATGTTTTTAGCAATATTTTACCTATTTATCCATGTTTTTAGCAATATTTTACCGAAATATCCATGTTTTTAGCAATATTTTACCGAAATATCCATGTTTTTAGCAATATTTTACCGATATATGGTGAAAAAACCATGTTTTTAGCAATATTTTACCTATTTAACCATGTTTTTAGCAATATTTTACCGATATATGGTGAAAAATCCATGTTTTCAGCAATATTTTACCGATATATGGTGAAAAATCCATGTTTTTAGCAATATTTTACCGATATATGGTGATATTTCGGTAAAATATTTTAAAACATTATTATCGGTAATATTTGCTAAAATATATGTAATATTTCGGTAAAATAAAATACTAAAATAAAAATGGCATGGATTTTTTACCATATATTCGGTAAAATATTGCTAAAAACATGGATATTTCGGTAAAATATTAAAAAACATGGATATTTCATCGGTATTGCTAAAATATTTTAAAAATAATGGATGGATATTTCCGTAAAATATTGCTAAAAACATGGATTTTTTGCACCATGGATTTTTCACCATATAGGTAAAATATTGCGAAAAACATGGATATTTCGGTAAAATATTGCTAAAAACATAGATAAATCTTTAAAATATTGCTAAAAACATGGATAAATAGGTAAAATATTGCTAAAAACATGGTTTTTTCATCATATATCGGTAAAATATAGCTAAAAACATGGATATTTCGGTAAAATATTGCTAAAAACATGGTTTTATCGGTAAAATCAGAGGACACGATGACTCAGCAAAAAGGCAATATAAACAGTCAATCAGACGACACGATGGCACAACAAAAAGACCAGATACACTGTCAATCAGTGGACACGATGACTCAGCAAAAAGCAAAATAAATCAATCAATCAGAGGACATGATGACTCAGCAAAAAGGCCAAATACACTGTTTATTTGGTCTTTTAGCTTAGCTTTTGTGCCAGTCAAAAACTGGCTATTTGGGTTATTGTTATTGGGTTATTAAAACCATTAATTTTATTGGGTTATTGGGTTATTGGTTATTGGGTTATTGGGTTTTGGTTATTGGGTTATTGGGTTATTGGGTTATTGGGTTATTGGGTTATTGGGTTATAAGGATTAACTGGCTAATTCATATATTTTTGCTATCATTTGGCACCCTTATTGACTTGATATTTGGTCTTTTTGCTGAGTCATCGTGTCCTCTGATTGACTGTTTATTTTGCCTTTTTGCTGAGTCATCGTGTCCACTGATTGACAGTGTATTTGGTCTTTTTGCTGAGTCATCGTGTCCTCTGATTGACTGTTTATTTTGCCTTTTTGCTGAGTCATCGTGTCAAGTGATTGACCGTGTATTTGGTCTTTTTGCTGAGTCATCGTGTCCTCTGATTTAACCGATAAAACCATGTTTTAGCAATATTTCACCGAAATATCCATGTTTTTGGCAATATTTTACAGATAAAAGCATGTTTTTAGCAATATTTTACCTATTTATCCATGTTTTTAGCAATATTTTACCGAAATATCCATGGTTTTAGCAATATTTTACCGATATATGGTGAAAAATCCATGTTTTTAGCAATATTTTACCGATATATGGTGAAAAATCCATGTTTTTAGCAATATTTTACCGATATATGTTTTCAGCAAAATATTATTTCGGTAAAATATTGCTAAAAACATGGATGTTTCGGTGATAGCAAAAATATATGAATTAGCCAGTTAATCCTTATAAGGGTCCCCCCTTCTCAATACTGATTAAGGAAAAGTACCAAATAGCCAGTTTTTGACTGGCACAAAAGCCAAATAAACAATCAGAGGACACGATGACTCAGCAAAAAGACCAAATAAACTGTCAATCGAGGACACGATGACTCAGCAAAAAGACCAAATACACTGCTTTGGTCTTTTAGCTTAGCTTTTGTGCCAGTCAAAAACTGGCTATTTGGGTTATTGGGTTAATGGGTTATTCGGTTATTGGGTTATTGGGTTATTGGGTTATTGGGTTATTGGGTTATTGGGTTATTGGGTTATTGGGTTATTGGGTTATAAGGATTAACTGGCTAATTCATATATTTTTGCTATCATTTGGCACCCTTATTGACTTGATATTTGGTCTTTTTGCTGAGTCATCGTGTCCTCTGATTGACTGTTTATTTTGCCTTTTTGCTGAGTCATCGTGTCCACTGATTGACAGTGTATTTGGTCTTTTTGCTGAGTCATCGTGTCCTCTGATTGACTGTTTATTTTGCCTTTTTGCTGAGTCATCGTGTCAAGTGATTGACCGTGTATTTGGTCTTTTTGCTGAGTCATTGTGTCCTCCGATTTAACCGATAAAACCATGTTTTTAGCAATATTTCACCGAAATATCCATGTTTTTGGCAATATTTTACAGATAAAAGCATGTTTTTAGCAATATTTTAAAGATTTATCCATGTTTTTAGCAATATTTTACCGAAATATCCATGTTTTTAGCAATATTTTACCGAAATATCCTTGGTTTTAGCAATATTTTACCGATATATGGTGAAAAATCCATGTTTTTAGCAATATTTTACCATGTTTTTTTTAAATATTTTGAAAATATCCATGTTTTCAGCAATATTTTACCGATATATGGTGAAAAATCCATGTTATTAGCAATATTTTACCGAAATATCCATGTTTTTAGCAATATTTTACCGATATATGGTGATATTTCGGTAAAATATTGCTAAAAACATGGATATTTCCGTAAAATACTGCTAAAAACATGGATATTTCGGTAAAATATTCCTAAAAACATGGATATTTCGGTAAAATATTGCTAAAAACATGGATGTTTCGGTAAAATATTGCTAAAAACATGGATATTTCGGTAAAATATTGCTAAAAACATGGATATTTCTGTAAAATATTGCTAAATACATGGATATTTCCGTAAAATATTGCTAAAAACATGGATTTTTCACCATATTACGGTAAAATATTGCGAAAAACATGGATAAATCTTTAAAATATTGCTAAAAACATGGATAAATAGGTAAAATATTACTAAAAACATGGTTTTTTCACCATATATCGGTAAAATATTGCGAAAAACATGGATAAATAGGTAAAATATTGCTAAAAAGATGGTTTTATCGGTAAAATAAGAGGACACGATGACTCAGCAAAAAGGCAATATAAACAGTCAATCAGAGGACACGATGACTCAGCAAAAAGACCAAATACACTATCAATCAGTGGACACGATGACTCAGCAAAAAGGCAAAATAAACAGTCAATCAGAGGACACGATGACTCAGCAAAAAGACCAAATATCAAGTCAATAAGCGTGCCAAATGATAGCAAAAATATATGAATTAGCCAGTTAATCCTTATAAGGGTCCCCCCTTCTCAATACTGATTAAGGAAAAGTACCAAATAGCCAGTATTGGCTGGCACAAAAGCCAAATAAACAATCAGAGGACACGATGACTCAGCAAAAAGACCAAATAAACTGTCAATCAGAGAACACGATGACTCAGCAAAATGACCAAATACACTGTTTATTTGGTCTTTTAGCTTAGCTTTTGTGCCAGTCAAAAACTGGCTATTTGGGTTATTCGGTTATTGGGTTATTGGGTTATTGGGTTATTGGGTTATTGGGTTATTGGGTTGTTGGGTTATTGGGTTATTGGGTTATTGGGTTGTTGGGTTATTGGGTTATTGGGTTATAAGGATTAACTGGCTAATTCATATATTTTTGCTATCATTTGGCACCCTTATTGACTTGATATTTGGTCTTTTTGCTGAGTCATCGTGTCCTCTGATTGACTGTTTATTTTGCCTTTTTGCTGAGTCATCGTGTCCACTGATTGACAGTGTATTTGGTCTTTTTGCTGAGTCATCGTGTCCTCTGATTGACTGTTTATTTTGCCTTTTTGCTGAGTCATCGTGTCAAGTGATTGACCGTGTATTTGGTCTTTTTGCTGAGTCATCGTGTCCTCTGATTTAACCGATAAAACCATGTTTTTAGCAATATTTCACCGAAATATCCATGTTTTTGGCAATATTTTACAGATAAAAGCATGTTTTTAGCAATATTTTACCTATTTATCCATGTTTTTAGCAATATTTTACCGAAATATCCATGTTTTTAGCAATATTTTACCGAAATATCCATGGTTTTAGCAATATTTTACCGATATATGGTGAAAAATCCATGTTTTTAGCAATATTTTACCGATATATGGTGATATTTCGGTAAAATATTGCTAAAAACATGGATGTTTCGGTGATAGCAAAAATATATGAATTAGCCAGTTAATCCTTATAAGGGTCCCCCCTTCTCAATACTGATTAAGGAAAAGTACCAAATAGCCAGTTTTTGACTGGCACAAAAGCCAAATAAACAATCAGAGGACACGATGACTCAGCAAAAAGACCAAATAAACTGTCAATCGAGGACACGATGACTCAGCAAAAAGACCAAATACACTGCTTATTTGGTCTTTTAGCTTAGCTTTTGTGCCAGTCAAAAACTGGCTATTTGGGTTATTGGGTTATTGGGTTATTCGGTTATTGGGTTATTGGGTTATTGGGTTATTGGGTTATTGGGTTATTGGGTTATTGGGTTATTGGGTTATTGGGTTATAAGGATTAACTGGCTAATTCATATATTTTTGCTATCATTTGGCACCCTTATTGACTTGATATTTGGTCTTTTTGCTGAGTCATCGTGTCCTCTGATTGACTGTTTATTTTGCCTTTTTGCTGAGTCATCGTGTCCACTGATTGACAGTGTATTTGGTCTTTTTGCTGAGTCATCGTGTCCTCTGATTGACTGTTTATTTTGCCTTTTTGCTGAGTCATCGTGTCAAGTGATTGACCGTGTATTTGGTCTTTTTGCTGAGTCATCGTGTCCTCTGATTTAACCGATAAAACCATGTTTTTAGCAATATTTCACCGAAATATCCATGTTTTTGGCAATATTTTACAGATAAAAGCATGTTTTTAGCAATATTTTAAAGATTTATCCATGTTTTTAGCAATATTTTACCGAAATATCCATGTTTTTAGCAATATTTTACCGTAATATCCATGGTTTTAGCAATATTTTACCGATATATGGTGAAAAATCCATGTTTTTAGCAATATTTTACCGAAATATCCATGCTTTTAGCAATATTTTACCGAAATATCCATGGTTTTAGCAATATTTTACCGATATATGGTGAAAAATCCATGTTTTTAGCAATATTTTACCTATTTATCCATGTTTTTCGCAATATTTTACCGATATATGGTGAAAAAACCATGTTTTTAGCAATATTTTACCTATTTATCCATGTTTTTGGCAATATTTTAAAGATTTATCCATGTTTTTAGCAATATTTTACCGATATATGGTGAAAATTCCATGTTTTTAGCAATATTTTACCGATAAATCCATGTTTTTAGCAATATTTTACCGAAATATCCATCTTTTTAGTAATATTTTACCGATAAAACCATGTTTTTAGCAATACTTTAAAGATTTATCAATGTTTTTAGCAATATTTTACCGATATATAGTGGAAAATCCATGTTTTTAGCAATATTTTACCGATAAATTCATGTTTTTATCAATATTTTACCGAAATATCCATGTTTTTGCAATATTTTTCCGATGAAACCATGTTTTTAGCAATGTTTTACCAATTTAACCATGTTTTTAGCAATATTTTAAAGATTTGTCCATTTAAACATGGAAAACCATGATATAAAGTATTTTTTCTCTTCTTGAGTTGGAAATATGGACTTTTATAATTGGCATCCTCTAAATATCGCGGATTCACGATAAAATACATTGTTTTACCAATATTTTCCTAGAATATGGTGAAAGGCGTGTGGAATCCTGTAACAAACAGGGAAAGCCGTGAATTAAAGCACTTATTGGCATTCAAAAGCCGGGAATTTAGATTTGTTACGTTCTTTATCTCAAAATAAGTAGGTTTATGCCAGAAATCCTTGTTCTTATCAATATTATCCTAATATATGGTGAAAAATGCCTGTTTTTACCAATATTTTCCTAGTATATGGTGAAAAGTGCCTGGAATCCTTTAATAAACAGGGAAAACCATGATATAAAGTATTTTTTCTCTTCTTGAGTTGGAAATATGGTCTTTTATAATTGGTATCCTCTAAATATCGTGGGTTCACGATAAAATACATTGTTTTATAAATATTTTCCTAATATATGGTGAAAAATGCCTGTATTTACCAATATTTTCCTAGTATATGGTGAAAAGTGCCTGGAATCCTTTAATAAACTGGGAAAACCATGATATAAAGTATTTTTTCTCTTCTTGAGTTGGAAATATGGTCTTTTATAATTGGTATCCTCTAAATATCGTGGGTTCACGATAAAATACATTGTTTTATAAATATTTTCCTAATATATGGTGACAAATGCCTGTTTTTACCAATATTTTCCTAGTATATGGTGAAAAGTGCCTGGAATCCTTTAATAAACAGGGAAAACCATGATATAAAGTATTTTTTCTCCTCTTGAGTTGGAAATATGGTCTTTTATAATTGGTATCCTCTAAATATCGTGGGTTCACGATAAAATACATTGTTTTATAAATATTTTCATAATATATGGTGAAAAATGCCTGTTTTTACCAATATTTTCCTAGTATATAGTGAAAAGTGCCTGGAATCCTTTAATAAACAGGGAAAACCATGATATAAAGTATTTTTTCTCTTCTTGAGTTGGAAATATGGTCTTTTATAATTGGTATCCTCTAAATATCGTGGGTTTACGATAAAATACATTGTTTTATAAATATTTTCCTAATATATGGTGAAAAATACCTGTTTTTACCAATATTTTCCTAGTATATGGTGAAAAGTGCCTGGAATCCTTTAATAAACAGGGAAAACCATGATATAAAGTATTTTTTATCTTCTGGAGTTGGAAATATGGTCTTTTATAATTGGTATCCTCTAAATATCGTGGGTTCACGATAAAATACATTGTTTTATAAATATTTTCCTAATATATGGTGAAAAATGCCTGTTTTTACCAATATTTTCCTAGTATATGGTGAAAAGTGCCTGGAATCCTTTAATAAACAGGGAAAACCATGATATAAAGTATTTTTTCTCCTCTTGAGTTGGAAATATGGTCTTTTATAATTGGTATCCTCTAAATATCGTGGGTTCACGATAAAATACATTGTTTTATAAATATTTTCCTAATATATGGTGAAAAATACCTGTTTTTACCAATATTTTCCTAGTATATGGTGAAAAGTGCCTGGAATCCTTTAATAAACAGGGAAAACCATGATATAAAGTATTTTTTCTCTTCTTGAGTTGGAAATATGGTCTTTTATAATTGGTATCCTCTAAATATCGTTGGTTTACGATAAAATACATTATTTTATAAATATTTTCCTAATATATGGTGAAAAATACCTGTTTTTACCAATATTTTCCTAGTATATGGTGAAAAGTGCCTGGAATCCTTTAATAAACAGGGAAAACCATGATATAAAGTATTTTTTATCTTCTGGAGTTGGAAATATGGTCTTTTATAATTGGTATCCTCTAAATATCGTGGGTTCACGATAAAATACATTGTTTTATAAATATTTTCCTAATATATGGTGACAAATGCCTGTTTTTACCAATATTTTCCTAGTATATGGTGAAAAGTGCTGGAATCCTTTAATAAACAGGGAAAACCATGATATAAAGTATTATTGCTCCTCTTGAGTTGGAAATGTGGTGTTTTATAATTGGTATCCTCTAAATATCGTTGGTTTACGATAAAATACATTATTTTATAAATATTTTCCTAATATATGGTGACAAATGCCTGTTTTTACCAATATTTTCCTAGTATATGGTCAAAAGTGCCTGGAATCCTTTAATAAACAGGGAAAACCATGATATAAAGTATTTTTTCTCCTCTTGAGTTGGAAATATGGTCTTTTATAATTGGTATCCTCTAAATATCGTGGGTTCACGATAAAATACATTGTTTTATAAATATTTTCCTAATATATGGTGAAAAATGCCTGTTTTTACCAATATTTTCCTAGTATATAGTGAAAAGTGCCTGGAATCCTTTAATAAACAGGGAAAACCATGATATAAAGTATTTTTTCTCTTCTTAAGTTGGAAATATGGTCTTTTATAATTGGTATCCTCTAAATATCGTGGGTTCACGATAAAATACATTGTTTTATAAATATTTTCCTAATATATGGTGAAAAATGCCTGTTTTTACCAATATTTTCCTAGTATATAGTGAAAAGTGCCTGGAATCCTTTAATAAACAGGGAAAACCATGATATAAAGTATTTTTTCTCTTCTTGAGTTGGAAATATGGTCTTTTATAATTGGTATCCTCTAAATATCGTGGGTTTACGATAAAATACATTGTTTTATAAATATTTTCCTAATATATGGTGACAAATGCCTGTTTTTACCAATATTTTCCTAGTATATGGTGAAAAGTGCCTGGAATCCTTCAATAAACAGGGAAAACCATGATATAAAGTATTTTTTATCTTCTGGAGTTGGAAATATGGTCTTTTATAATTGGTATCCTCTAAATATCGTGGGTTCACGATAAAATACATTGTTTTATAAATGTTTTCCTAATATATGGTGAAAAATGCCTGTTTTTACCAATATTTTCCTAGTATATAGTGAAGAGTGCCTGGAAACCTTTAATAAACAGGGAAAACCATGATATAAAGTATTATTGCTCCTCTTGAGTTGGAAATGTGGTGTTTTATAATTGGTATCCTCTAAATATCGTGGGTTCACGATAAAATACATTGTTTTATAAATATTTTCCTAATATATGGTGAAAAATGCCTGTTTTTACCAATATTTTCCTAGTATATGGTGAAAAGTGCCTGGAATCCTTTAATAAACAGGGAAAACCATGATATAAAGTATTTTTTCTCCTCTTGAGTTGGAAATATGGTCTTTTATAATTGGTATCCTCTAAATATCGTGGGTTCACGATAAAATACATTGTTTTATAAATATTTTCCTAATATATGGTGAAAAATGCCTGTTTTTACCAATATTTTCCTAGTATATGGTGAAAAGTGCCTGGAATCCTTTAATAAACAGGGAAAACCATGATATAAAGTATTTTTTCTCTTCTTGAGTTGGAAATATGGTCTTTTATAATTGGTATCCTCTAAATATCGTTGGTTTACGATAAAATACATTATTTTATAAATATTTTCCTAATATATGGTGAAAAATACCTGTTTTTACCAATATTTTCCTAGTATATGGTGAAAAGTGCCTGGAATCCTTTAATAAACAGGGAAAACCATGATATAAAGTATTTTTTATATTCTGGAGTTGGAAATATGGTCTTTTATAATTGGTATCCTCTAAATATCGTGGGTTCACGATAAAATACATTGTTTTATAAATATTTTCCTAATATATGGTGAAAAATGCCTGTTTTTACCAATATTTTCCTAGTATATGGTGAAAAGTGCCTGGAATCCTTTAATAAACAGGGAAAACCATGATATAAAGTATTTTTTCTCTTCTTGAGTTGGAAATATGGTCTTTTATAATTGGTATCCTCTAAATATCGTTGGTTTACGATAAAATACATTGTTTTATAAATATTTTCCTAATATATGGTGAAAAATGCCTGTTTTTACCAATATTTTCCTAGTATATGGTGAAAAGTGCCTGGAATCCTTTAATAAACAGGAAAAACCATGATATAAAGTATTTTTTCTCTTCTTGAGTTGGAAATATGGTCTTTTATAATTGGTATCCTCTAAATATCGTGGGTTTACGATAAAATACATTGTTTTATAAATATTTTCCTAATATATGGTGAAAAATGCCTGTTTTTACCAATATTTTCCTAGTATATGGTGAAAAGTGCCTGTAATCCTTTAATAAACAGGCAAACCATGATATAAAGTATTTTTTCTCTTCTTGAGTTGGAAATATGGTCTTTTATAATTGGTATCCTCTAAATATCGTGGGTTCACGATAAAATACATTGTTTTATAAATATTTTCCTAATATATGGTGAAAAATGCCTGTTTTTACCAATATTTTCCTAGTATATGGTGAAAAGTGCCTGGAATCCTTTAATAAACAGGGAAAACCATGATATAAAGTATTTTTTCTCTTCTTGAGTTGGAAATATGGTCTTTTATAATTGGTATCCTCTAAATATCGTGGGTTTACGATAAAATACATTGTTTTATAAATATTTTCCTAATATATGGTGAAAAAGCCTGTTTTTACCAATATTTTCCTAGTATATGGTGAAAAGTGCCTGGAATCCTTTAATAAACAGGGAAAACCATGATATAAAGTATTTTTTATCTTCTGGAGTTGGAAATATGGTCTTTTATAATTGGTATCCTCTAAATATCGTTGGTTTACGATAAAATACATTGTTTTATAAATATTTTCCTAATATATGGTGAAAAATGCCTGTTTTTACCAATATTTTCCTAGTATATGGTGAAAAGTGCCTGGAATCCTTTAATAAACAGGGAAAACCATGATATAAAGTATTTTTTATCTTCTTGAGTTGGAAATATGGTCTTTTATAATTGGTATCCTCTAAATATCGTGGGTTCACGATAAAATACATTGTTTTATAAATATTTTCCTAATATATGGTGAAAAATGCCTGTTTTTACCAATATTTTCCTAGTATATGGTGAAAAGTGCCTGGAATCCTTTAATAAACAGGGAAAACCATGATATAAAGTATTTTTTCTCTTCTTGAGTTGGAAATATGGTCTTTTATAATTGGTATCCTCTAAATATCGTTGGTTTACGATAAAATACATTGTTTTATAAATATTTTCCTAATATATGGTGAAAAATGCCTGTTTTTACCAATATTTTCCTAGTATATGGTGAAAAGTGCCTGGAATCCTTTAATAAACAGGGAAAACCATGATATAAAGTATTTTTTATCTTCTTGAGTTGGAAATATGGTCTTTTATAATTGGTATCCTCTAAATATCGTGGGTTCACGATAAAATACATTGTTTTATAAATATTTTCCTAATATATGGTGAAAAATGCCTGTTTTTACCAATATTTTCCTAGTATATGGTGAAAAGTGCCTGGAATCCTTTAATAAACAGGGAAAACCATGATATAAAGTATTTTTTCTCTTCTTGAGTTGGAAATATGGTCTTTTATAATTGGTATCCTCTAAATATCGTGGGTTCACGATAAAATACATTGTTTTATAAATATTTTCCTAATATATGGTGAAAAATGCCTGTTTTTACCAATATTTTCCTAGTATATGGTGAAAAGTGCCTGGAATCCTTTAATAAACAGGGAAAACCATGATATAAAGTATTTTTCTCTTCTTGAGTTGGAAATATGGTCTTTTATAATTGGTATCCTCTAAATATCGTTGGTTTACGATAAAATACATTGTTTTATAAATATTTTCCTAATATATGGTGAAAAATACCTGTTTTTACCAATATTTTCCTAGTATATGGTGAAAAGTGCCTGGAATCCTTTAATAAACAGGGAAAACCATGATATAAAGTATTTTTTATCTTCTGGAGTTGGAAATATGGTCTTTTATAATTGGTATCCTCTAAATATCGTGGGTTCACGATAAAATACATTGTTTTATAAATATTTTCCTAATATATGGTGAAAAATGCCTGTTTTTACCAATATTTTCCTAGTATATGGTGAAAAGTGCCTGGAATCCTTTAATAAACAGGAAAAACCATGATATAAAGTATTTTTTCTCTTCTTGAGTTGGAAATATGGTCTTTTATAATTGGTATCCTCTAAATATCGTTGGTTTACGATAAAATACATTATTTTATAAATATTTTCCTAATATATGGTGAAAAATACCTGTTCTTACCAATATTTTCCTAGTATATGGTGAAAAGTGCCTGGAATCCTTTAATAAACAGGGAAAACTATGATATAAAGTATTATTTCTCCTCTTGAGTTGGAAATATGGTGTTTTATAATTGGTATCCTCTAAATATCGTGGGTTCACGATAAAATACATTGTTTTATAAATATTTTCCTAATATATGGTGAAAAATGCCTGTTTTTACCAATATTTTCCTAGTATATGGTGAAAAGTGCCTGTAATCCTTTAATAAACAGGGAAAACCATGATATAAAGTATTTTTTCTCTTCTTGAGTTGGAAATATGGTCTTTTATAATTGGTATCCTCTAAATATCGTGGGTTCACGATAAAATACATTGTTTTATAAATATTTTCCTAATATATGGTGAAAAATGCCTGTTTTTACCAATATTTTCCTAGTATATGGTGAAAAGTGCCTGGAATCCTTTAATAAACAGGGAAAACCATGATATAAAGTATTTTTTCTCTTCTTGAGTTGGAAATATGGTCTTTTATAATTGGTATCCTCTAAATATCGTGGGTTCACGATAAAATACATTGTTTTATAAATATTTTCCTAATATATGGTGAAAAATGCCTGTTTTTACCAATATTTTCCTAGTATATGGTGAAAAGTGCCTGTAATCCTTTAATAAACAGGAAAAACCATGATATAAAGTATTTTTTCTCTTCTTGAGTTGGAAATATGGTCTTTTATAATTGGTATCCTCTAAATATCGTGGGTTTACGATAAAATACATTGTTTTATAAATATTTTCCTAATATATGGTGAAAAATGCCTGTTTTTACCAATATTTTCCTAGTATATGGTGAAAAGTGCCTGTAATCCTTTAATAAACAGGAAAAACCATGATATAAAGTATTTTTTCTCTTCTTGAGTTGGAAATATGGTCTTTTATAATTGGTATCCTCTAAATATCGTGGGTTTACGATAAAATACATTGTTTTATAAATATTTTCCTAATATATGGTGACAAATGCCTGTTTTTACCAATATTTTCCTAGTATATGGTGAAAAGTGCCTGGAATCCTTTAATAAACAGGGAAAACCATGATATAAAGTATTTTTTATCTTCTGGAGTTGGAAATATGGTCTTTTATAATTGGTATCCTCTAAATATCGTGGGTTCACGATAAAATACATTGTTTTATAAATATTTTCCTAATATATGGTGAAAAATGCCTGTTTTTACCAATATTTTCCTAGTATATGGTGAAAAGTGCCTGGAATCCTTTAATAAACAGGCAAACCATGATATAAAGTATTTTTTCTCTTCTTGAGTTGGAAATATGGTCTTTTATAATTGGTATCCTCTAAATATCGTTGGTTTACGATAAAATACATTGTTTTATAAATATTTTCCTAATATATGGTGAAAAATGCCTGTTTTTACCAATATTTTCCTACTATATGGTGAAAAGTGCCTGGAATCCTTTAATAAACAGGGAAAACCATGATATAAAGTATTTTTTATCTTCTGAAGTTGGTAATATGGTCTTTTATAATTGGTATCCTCTAAATATCGTGGGTTCACGATAAAATACATTGTTTTATAAATATTTTCCTAATATATGGTGAAAAATGCCTGTTTTTACCAATATTTTCCTAGTATATGGTGAAAAGTGCCTGGAATCCTTTAATAAACAGGGAAAACCATGATATAAAGTATTTTTTCTCTTCTTGAGTTGGAAATATGGTCTTTTATAATTGGTATCCTCTAAATATCGTGGGTTTACGATAAAATACATTGTTTTATAAATATTTTCCTAATATATGGTGAAAAATGCCTGTTTTTACCAATATTTTCCTAGTATATGGTGAAAAGTGCCTGGAATCCTTTAATAAACAGGGAAAACCATGATATAAAGTATTTTTTTCTCTTCTGGAGTTGGAAATATGGTCTTTTATAATTGGTATCCTCTAAATATCGTGGGTTCACGATAAAATACATTGTTTTATAAATATTTTCCTAATATATGGTGAAAAATGCCTGTTTTTACCAATATTTTCCTAGTATATGGTGAAAAGTGCCTGGAATCCTTTAATAAACAGCGAAAACCATGATATAAAGTATTTTTTATCTTCTTGAGTTGGAAATATGGTCTTTTATAATTGGTATCCTCTAAATATCGTTGGTTTACGATAAAATACATTGTTTTATAAATATTTTCCTAATATATGGTGAAAAATGCCTGTTTTTACCAATATTTTCCTAGTATATGGTGAAAAGTGCCTGTAATCCTTTAATAAACAGGCAAACCATGATATAAAGTATTTTTTCTCTTCTTGAGTTGGAAATATGGTCTTTTATAATTGGTATCCTCTAAATATCGTGGGTTCACGATAAAATACATTGTTTTATAAATATTTTCCTAATATATGGTGAAAAATGCCTGTTTTTACCAATATTTTCCTAGTATATGGTGAAAAGTGCCTGGAATCCTTTAATAAACAGGGAAAACCATGATATAAAGTATTTTTTCTCTTCTTGAGTTGGAAATATGGTCTTTTATAATTGGTATCCTCTAAATATCGTGGGTTCACGATAAAATACATTGTTTTATAAATATTTTCCTAATATATGGTGAAAAATGCCTGTTTTTACCAATATTTTCCTAGTATATGGTGAAAAGTGCCTGGAATCCTTTAATAAACAGGAAAAACCATGATATAAAGTATTTTTTCTCTTCTTGAGTTGGAAATATGGTCTTTTATAATTGGTATCCTCTAAATATCGTGGGTTTACGATAAAATACATTGTTTTATAAATATTTTCCTAATATATGGTGAAAAATGCCTGTTTTTACCAATATTTTCCTAGTATATGGTGAAAAGTGCCTGGAATCCTTTAATAAACAGGGAAAACCATGATATAAAGTATTTTTTCTCTTCTTGAGTTGGAAATATGGTCTTTTATAATTGGTATCCTCTAAATATCGTGGGTTCACGATAAAATACATTGTTTTATAAATATTTTCCTAATATATGGTGAAAAATGCCTGTTTTTACCAATATTTTCCTAGTATATGGTGAAAAGTGCCTGGAATCCTTTAATAAACAGGGAAAACCATGATATAAAGTATTTTTTTCTTCTTGAGTTGGAAATATGGTCTTTTATAATTGGTATCCTCTAAATATCGTGGGTTCACGATAAAATACATTGTTTTATAAATATTTTCCTAATATATGGTGAAAAATGCCTGTTTTTACCAATATTTTCCTAGTATATGGTTAAAAGTGCCTGGAATCCTTTAATAAACAGGAAAACCATGATATGAAGTATTTTTTCTCTTCTTGAGTTGGAAATATGGTCTTTTATAATTGGTATCCTCTAAATATCGTTGGTTTACGATAAAATACATTGTTTTATAAATATTTTCCTAATATATGGTGAAAAATGCCTGTTTTTACCAATATTTTCCTAGTATATGGTGAAAAGTGCCTGGAATCCTTTAATAAACACGCAAATCATGATATAAAGTATTTTTTCTCTTCTTGAGTTGGAAATATGGTCTTTTATAATTGGTATCCTCTAAATATCGTGGGTTCACGATAAAATACATTGTTTTATAAATATTTTCCTAATATATGGTGAAAAATGCCTGTTTTTACCAATATTTTCCTAGTATATGGTGAAAAGTGCCTGGAATCCTTTAATAAACAGGGAAATCATGATATAAAGTATTTTTTCTCTTCTTGAGTTGGAAATATGGTCTTTTATAATTGGTATCCTCTAAATATCGTTGGTTTACGATAAAATACATTGTTTTATAAATATTTTCCTAATATATGGTGAAAAATACCTGTTTTTACCAATATTTTCCTAGTATATGGTGAAAAGTGCCTGGAATCCTTTAATAAACAGGCAAACCATGATATAAAGTATTTTTTCTCTTCTTGAGTTGGAAATATGGTCTTTTATAATTGGTATCCTCTAAATATCGTGGGTTCACGATAAAATACATTGTTTTATAAATATTTTCCTAATATATGGTGAAAAATGCCTGTTTTTACCAATATTTTCCTAGTATATGGTGAAAAGTGCCTGGAATCCTTTAATAAACAGGGAAAACCATGATATAAAGTATTTTTTCTCTTCTTGAGTTGGAAATATGGTCTTTTATAATTGGTATCCTCTAAATATCGTTGGTTTACGATAAAATACATTGTTTTATAAATATTTTCCTAATATATGGTGAAAAATACCTGTTTTTACCAATATTTTCCTAGTATATGGTGAAAAGTGCCTGGAATCCTTTAATAAACAGGGAAAACCATGATATAAAGTATTTTTTCTCTTCTTGAGTTGGAAATATGGTCTTTTATAATTGGTATCCTCTAAATATCGTGGGTTCACGATAAAATACATTGTTTTATAAATATTTTCCTAATATATGGTGAAAAATACCTGTTTTTACCAATATTTTCCTAGTATATGGTGAAAAAGTGCCTGGAATCCTTTAATAAACAGGGAAACATGATATAAAGTATTTTTTCTCTTCTTGAGTTGGAAATATGGTCTTTTATAATTGGTATCCTCTAAATATCGTGGGTTCACGATAAAATACATTGCTTTATAAATATTTTCCTAATATATGGTGACAAATGCCTCTTTTTACCAATATTTTCCTAGTGTATGGTGAAAAGTGCCTGGAATCCTTTAATAAACAGGGAAAACCATGATATAAAGTATTTTTTCTCTTCTTGAGTTGGAAATATGGTCTTTTATAATTGGTATCCTCTAAATATCGTGGGTTCACGATAAAATACATTGTTTTATAAATATTTTCCTAATATATGGTGAAAAATGCCTGTTTTTACCAATATTTTCCTAGTATATGGTGAAAAGTGCCTGGAATCCTTTAATAAACAGGAAAAACCATGATATAAAGTATTTTTTCTCTTCTTGAGTTGGAAATATGGTCTTTTATAATTGGTATCCTCTAAATATCGTGGGTTTACGATAAAATACATTGTTTTATAAATATTTTCCTAATATATGGTGAAAAATGCCTGTTTTTACCAATATTTTCCTAGTATATGGTGAAAAGTGCCTGTAATCCTTTAATAAACAGGAAAAACCATGATATAAAGTATTTTTTCTCTTCTTGAGTTGGAAATATGGTCTTTTATAATTGGTATCCTCTAAATATCGTGGGTTTACGATAAAATACATTGTTTTATAAATATTTTCCTAATATATGGTGAAAAATGCCTGTTTTTACCAATATTTTCCTAGTATATGGTGAAAAGTGCCTGGAATCCTTTAATAAACAGGAAAAACCATGATATAAAGTATTTTTTCTCTTCTTGAGTTGGAAATATGGTCTTTTATAATTGGTATCCTCTAAATATCGTGGGTTTACGATAAAATACATTGTTTTATAAATATTTTCCTAATATATGGTGAAAAATGCCTGTTTTTACCAATATTTTCCTAGTATATGGTGAAAAGTGCCTGGAATCCTTTAATAAACAGGGAAAACCATGATATAAAGTATTATTTCTCCTCTTGAGTTGGAAATGTGGTGTTTTATAATTGGTATCCTCTAAATATCGTGGGTTCACGATAAAATACATTGTTTTATAAATATTTTCCTAATATATGGTGAAAAATGCCTGTTTTTACCAATATTTTCCTAGTATATGGTGAAAAGTGCCTGGAATCCTTTAATAAACAGGGAAAACCATGATATAAAGTATTTTTTCTCTTCTTGAGTTGGAAATATGGTCTTTTATAATTGGTATCCTCTAAATATCGTGGGTTCACGATAAAATACATTGTTTTATAAATATTTTCCTAATATATGGTGAAAAATGCCTGTTTTTACCAATATTTTCCTAGTATATGGTGAAAAGTGCCTGGAATCCTTTAATAAACAGGGAAAACCATGATATAAAGTATTTTTTATCTCTTCTTGAGTTGGAAATATGGTCTTTTATAATTGGTATCCTCTAAATATCGTGGGTTCACGATAAAATACATTGTTTTATAAATATTTTCCTAATATATGGTGAAAAATGCCTGTTTTTACCAATATTTTCCTAGTATATGGTGAAAAGTGCCTGGAATCCTTTAATAAACAGGGAAAACCATGATATAAAGTATTTTTTCTCTTCTTGAGTTGGAAATATGGTCTTTTATAATTGGTATCCTCTAAATATCGTTGGTTTACGATAAAATACATTGTTTTATAAATATTTTCCTAATATATGGTGAAAAATACCTGTTTTTACCAATATTTTCCTAGTATATGGTGAAAAGTGCCTGGAATCCTTTAATAAACAGGGAAAACCATGATATAAAGTATTTTTTATCTTCTGGAGTTGGAAATATGGTCTTTTATAATTGGTATCCTCTAAATATCGTGGGTTCACGATAAAATACATTGTTTTATAAATATTTTCCTAATATATGGTGAAAAATGCCTGTTTTTACCAATATTTTCCTAGTATATGGTGAAAAGTGCCTGTAATCCTTTAATAAACAGGAAAAACCATGATATAAAGTATTTTTTCTCTTCTTGAGTTGGAAATATGGTCTTTTATAATTGGTATCCTCTAAATATCGTTGGTTTACGATAAAATACATTATTTTATAAATATTTTCCTAATATATGGTGAAAAATGCCTGTTTTTACCAATATTTTCCTAGTATATGGTGAAAAGTGCCTGGAATCCTTTAATAAACAGGGAAAACCATGATATAAAGTATTTTTTCTCTTCTTGAGTTGGAAATATGGTCTTTTATAATTGGTATCCTCTAAATATCGTGGGTTCACGATAAAATACATTGTTTTATAAATATTTTCCTAATATATGGTGAAAAATGCCTGTTTTTACCAATATTTTCCTAGTATATGGTGAAAAGTGCCTGGAATCCTTTAATAAACAGGCAAACCATGATATAAAGTATTTTTTTCTCTTCTTGAGTTGGAAATATGGTCTTTTATAATTGGTATCCTCTAAATATCGTGGGTTCACGATAAAATACATTGTTTTATAAATATTTTCCTAATATATGGTGAAAAATGCCTGTTTTTACCAATATTTTCCTAGTATATGGTGAAAAGTGCCTGGAATCCTTTAATAAACAGGAAAAACCATGATATAAAGTATTTTTTTCTTCTTGAGTTGGAAATATGGTCTTTTATAATTGGTATCCTCTAAATATCGTGGGTTCACGATAAAATACATTGTTTTATAAATATTTTCCTAATATATGGTGAAAAATGCCTGTTTTTACCAATATTTTCCTAGTATATGGTGAAAAGTGCCTGGAATCCTTTAATAAACAGGAAAACCATGATATAAAGTATTTTTTCTCTTCTTGAGTTGGAAATATGGTCTTTTATAATTGGTATCCTCTAAATATCGTGGGTTTACGATAAAATACATTGTTTTATAAATATTTTCCTAATATATGGTGAAAAATGCCTGTTTTTACCAATATTTTCCTAGTATATGGTGAAAAGTGCCTGGAATCCTTTAATAAACAGGAAAACCATGATATAAAGTATTTTTTCTCTTCTTGAGTTGGAAATATGGTCTTTTATAATTGGTATCCTCTAAATATCGTGGGTTTACGATAAAATACATTGTTTTATAAATATTTTCCTAATATATGGTGAAAAATGCCTGTTTTTACCAATATTTTCCTAGTATATGGTGAAAAGTGCCTGGAATCCTTTAATAAACAGGGAAAACCATGATATAAAGTATTTTTCTTCTGGAGTTGGAAATATGGTCTTTTATAATTGGTATCCGCTAAATATATTGGGTTTACGATAAAATACATTGTTTTATAAATATTTTCCTAATATATGGTGAAAAATGCCTGTTTTTACCAATATTTTCCTAGTATATGGTGAAAAGTGCCTGGAATCCTTTAATAAACAGGGAAAACCATGATATAAAGTATTTTTTCTCTTCTTGAGTTGGAAATATGGTCTTTTATAATTGGTATCCTCTAAATATCGTGGGTTCACGATAAAATACATTGTTTTATAAATATTTTCCTAATATATGGTGAAAAATGCCTGTTTTTACCAATATTTTCCTAGTATATGGTGAAAAGTGCCTGGAATCCTTTAATAAACAGGCAAACCATGATATAAAGTATTTTTTTCTTCTTGAGTTGGAAATATGGTCTTTTATAATTGGTATCCTCTAAATATCGTTGGTTTACGATAAAATACATTGTTTTATAAATATTTTCCTAATATATGGTGAAAAATACCTGTTTTTACCAATATTTTCCTAGTATATGGTGAAAAGTGCCTGGAATCCTTTAATAAACAGGGAAAACCATGATATAAAGTATTTTTTCTCTTCTTGAGTTGGAAATATGGTCTTTTATAATTGGTATCCTCTAAATATCGTGGGTTCACGATAAAATACATTGTTTTATAAATATTTTCCTAATATATGGTGAAAAATGCCTGTTTTTACCAATATTTTCCTAGTATATGGTGAAAAGTGCCTGGAATCCTTTAATAAACAGGGAAGACCATGATATAAAATAATTTTTCTTCTTGAGTTGGAAATATGGTCTTTTATAATTGGTATCGTCTAAATATCGTGGGTTTACGATAAAATACATTGTTTTATAAATATATTCCTAATATATGGTGAAAAATGCCTGTTTTTACCAATATTTTCCTAGTATATGGCGAAAAGTGCCTGCAATCCTTTAATAAACAGGGAAAACCATGAGATAAAGTATTGTTTCTCTTCTTGAGTTGGAAATATGGTCTTTTATAATTGGTATCCTCTAAATATCGTGGGTTCACGATAAAATACATTGTTTTATAAATATTTTCCTAATATATGGTGAAAAATGCCTGTTTTTACCAATATTTTCCTAGTATATGGTGAAAAGTGCCTGGAATCCTTTAATAAACAGGGAAAACCATGATATAAAGTATTTTTTCTCTTCTTGAGTTGGAAATATGGTCTTTTATAATTGGTATCCTCTAAATATCGTGGGTTTACGATAAAATACATTGTTTTATAAATATTTTCCTAATATATGGTGAAAAATGCCTGTTTTTACCAATATTTTCCTAGTATATGGTGAAAAGTGCCTGGAATCCTTTAATAAACAGGGAAAACCATGATATAAAGTATTTTTTCTCTTCTGGAGTTGGAAATATGGTCTTTTATAATTGGTATCCTCTAAATATCGTTGGTTCACGATAAAATACATTGTATTATAAATATTTTCCTAATATATGATGAAAAATGCCTGTTTTTACCAATATTTTCCTAGTATATGGTGAAAAGTCCCTGGAATCCTTTAATAAACAGGGCAAACCATGATATAAAGTATTTTTTCTCTTCTTGAGTTGGAAATATGGACTTTTATAATTGGTATCCTCTAAATATCGTGGGTTTACGATAAAATACATTGTTTTATAAATATTTTCCTAATATATGGTGAAAAATGCCTGTTTTTACCAATATTTTCCTAGTATATGGTGAAAAGTGCCTGGAATCCTTTAATAAACAGGGAAAACCATGATATAAAGTATTTTTCTCTTCTTGAGTTGGAAATATGGTCTTTTATAATTGGTATCCTCTAAATATCGTGGGTTCACGATAAAATACATTGTTTTATAAATATTTTCCTAATATATGGTGAAAAATGCCTGTTTTTACCAATATTTTCCTAGTATATGGTGAAAAGTGCCTGGAATCCTTTAATAAACAGGGAAAACCATGATATAAAGTATTTTTTCTCTTCTTGAGTTGGAAATATGGTCTTTTATAATTGGTATCCTCTAAATATCGTGGGTTCACGATAAAATACATTGTTTTATAAATATTTTCCTAATATATGGTGAAAAATGCCTGTTTTTACCAATATTTTCCTAGTATATGGTGAAAAGTGCCTGGAATCCTTTAATAAACAGGAAAACCATGATATAAAGTATTTTTTCTCTTCTTGAGTTGGAAATATGGTCTTTTATAATTGGTATCCTCTAAATATCGTGGGTTCACGATAAAATACATTGTTTTATAAATATTTTCCTAATATATGGTGAAAAATGCCTGTTTTTACCAATATTTTCCTAGTATATGGTGAAAAGTGCCTGGAATCCTTTAATAAACAGGGAAAACCATGATATAAAGTCTTTTTCTCTTCTTGAGTTGGAAATATGGTCTTTTATAATTGGTATCCTCTAAATATCGTGGGTTCACGATAAAATACATTGTTTTATAAATATTTTCCTAATATATGGTGAAAAATGCCTGTTTTTACCAATATTTTCCTAGTATATGGTGAAAAGTGCCTGGAATCCTTTAATAAACAGGAAAACCATGATATAAAGTATTTTTTTTCTCTTCTTGAGTTGGAAATATGGTCTTTTATAATTGGTATCCTCTAAATATCGTGGGTTTACGATAAAATACATTGTTTTATAAATATTTTCCTAATATATGGTGAAAAATGCCTGTTTTTACCAATATTTTCCTAGTATATGGTGAAAAGTGCCTGGAATCCTTTAATAAACAGGGAAAACCATGATATAAAGTATTTTTCTCTTCTTGAGTTGGAAATATGGTCTTTTATAATTGGTATCCTCTAAATATCGTGGGTTTACGATAAAATACATTGTTTTATAAATATTTTCCTAATATATGGTGAAAAATGCCTGTTTTTACCAATATTTTCCTAGTATATGGTGAAAAGTGCCTGGAATCCTTTAATAAACAGGGAAAACCATGATATAAAGTATTTTTTCTCTTCTTGAGTTGGAAATATGGTCTTTTATAATTGGTATCCTCTAAATAACGTGGGTTTACGATAAAATACATTGTTTTATAAATATTTTTTTTAATATATGGTGAAAAATGCCTGTTTTTACCAATAAATTTCTAGTATATGGCGAAAAGTGCGTGGAATCCTTTAATAAACAGGGAAAACCATGATATAAAGTATTTTTTCTCTTCTTGAGTCGGAAATATGGTCTTTTATAATTGGTATCCTCTAAATATCGTGGGTTTAAGATAAAATACATTGTTTTATAAATATTTTCCTAATATATGGTGAAAAATACCTGTTTTTACCAATATTTTCCTAGTTTATGGTGAAAAGTGCCTGGAATCCTTTAACTAACAGGGAAAACCATGATATAAAGTATTTTTTATCTTCTGGAGTTGGAAATATGGTCTTTTATAATTGGTATCCTCTAAATATCGTGGGTTCACGATAAAATACATTGTTTTATAAATATTTTCCTAATATATGGTAAAAAATGCCTGTTTTTACCAATATTTTCCTAGTATATGGTGAAAAGTGCCTGTAATCCTTTAATAAACAGGCAAACCATGATATAAAGTATTTTTTCTCTTCTTGAGTTGGAAATATGGTCTTTTATAATTGGTATCCTCTAAATATCGTGGGTTTACGATAAAATACATTGTTTTATAAATATTTTCCTAATATATGGTGAAAAATGCCTGTTTTTACCAATATTTTCCTAGTATATGGTGAAAAGTGCCTGGAATCCTTTAATAAACAGGGAAAACCATGATATAAAGTATTTTTTCTCTTCTTGAGTTGGAAATATGGTCTTTTATAATTGGTATCCTCAGAATATCGTTGGTTTACGATAAAATACATTGTTTTATAAATATTTTCCTAATATATGGTGAAAAATACCTGTTTTTACCAATATTTTCCTAGTATATGGTGAAAAAGTGCCTGGAATCCTTTAATAAACAGGGAAACATGATATAAAGTATTTTTTCTCTTCTTGAGTTGGAAATATGGTCTTTTATAATTGGTATCCTCTAAATATCGTGGGTTCACGATAAAATACATTGCTTTATAAATATTTTCCTAATATATGGTGACAAATGCCTCTTTTTACCAATATTTTCCTAGTATATGGTGAAAAGTGCCTGGAATTCTTTAATAAACAGGAAAAACCATGACATAAAGTATTTTTTCTCTTCTTGAGTTGGAAATATGGTCTTTTATAATTGGTATCCTCTAAATATCGTTGGTTTACGATAAAATACATTGTTTTATAAATATTTTCCTAATATATGGTGAAAAATACCTGTTTTTACCAATATTTTCCTAGTATATGGTGAAAAGTGCCTGGAATCCTTTAATAAACAGGGAAACATGATATAAAGTATTTTTTCTCTTCTTGAGTTGGAAATATGGTCTTTTATAATTGGTATCCTCTAAATATCGTGGGTTCACGATAAAATACATTGTTTTATAAATATTTTCCTAATATATGGTGACAAATGCCTCTTTTTACCAATATTTTCCTAGTATATGGTGAAAAGTGCCTGGAATTCTTTAATAAACAGGAAAAACCATGACATAAAGTATTTTTTCTCTTCTTGAGTTGGAAATATGGTCTTTTATAATTGGTATCCTCTAAATATCGTTGGTTTACGATAAAATACATTGTTTTATAAATATTTTCCTAATATATGGTGAAAAATACCTGTTTTTACCAATATTTTCCTAGTATATGGTGAAAAGTGCCTGGAATCCTTTAATAAACAGGGAAAACCATGATATAAAGTATTTTTTCTCTTCTTGAGTTGGAAATATGGTCTTTTATAATTGGTATCCTCTAAATATCGTGGGTTTACGATAAAATACATTGTTTTATAAATATTTTCCTAATATATGGTGAAAAATGCCTCTTTTTACCAATATTTTCCTAGTATATGGTGAAAAGTGCCTGGAATTCTTTAATAAACAGGAAAAACCATGACATAAAGTATTTTTTCTCTTCTTGAGTTGGAAATATGGTCTTTTATAATTGGTATCCTCTAAATATCGTTGGTTTACGATAAAATACATTGTTTTATAAATATTTTCCTAATATATGGTGAAAAATACCTGTTTTTACCAATATTTTCCTAGTATATGGTGAAAAGTGCCTGGAATCCTTTAATAAACAGGGAAAACCATGATATAAAGTATTTTATTTTTTATATTCTGGAGTTGGAAATATGGTCTTTTATAATTGGTATCCTCTAAATATCGTGGGTTCACGATAAAATACATTGTTTTATAAATATTTTCCTAATATATGGTGAAAAATGCCTGTTTTTACCAATATTTTCCTAGTATATGGTGAAAAGTGCCTGTAATCCTTTAATAAACAGGCAAACCATGATATAAAGTATTTTTTCTCTTCTTGAGTTGGAAATATGGTCTTTTATAATTGGTATCCTCTAAATATCGTGGGTTCACGATAAAATACATTGTTTTATAAATATTTTCCTAATATATGGTGACAAATGCCTCTTTTTACCAATATTTTCCTAGTATATGGTGAAAAGTGCCTGGAATTCTTTAATAAACAGGAAAAACCATGACATAAAGTATTTTTTCTCTTCTTGAGTTGGAAATATGGTCTTTTATAATTGGTATCCTCTAAATATCGTTGGTTTACGATAAAATACATTATTTTATAAATATTTTCCTAATATATGGTGAAAAATACCTGTTTTTACCAATATTTTCCTAGTATATGGTGAAAAGTGCCTGGAATCCTTTAATAAACAGGGAAAACCATGATATAAAGTATTTTTTATCTTCTGGAGTTGGAAATATGGTCTTTTATAATTGGTATCCTCTAAATATCGTGGGTTCACGATAAAATACATTGTTTTATAAATATTTTCCTAATATATGGTGAAAAATGCCTGTTTTTACCAATATTTTCCTAGTATATGGTGAAAAGTGCCTGGAATCCTTTAATAAACAGGGAAAACCATGATATAAAGTATTTTTTATCTTCTGGAGTTGGAAATATGGTCTTTTATAATTGGTATCCTCTAAATATCGTGGGTTCACGATAAAATACATTGTTTTATAAATATTTTCCTAATATATGGTGAAAAATGCCTGTTTTTACCAATATTTTCCTAGTATATGGTGAAAAGTGCCTGTAATCCTTTAATAAACAGGAAAAACCATGATATAAAGTATTTTATCTCTTCTTGAGTTGGAAATATGGTCTTTTATAATTGGTATCCTCTAAATATCATGGGTTTACGATAAAATACATTGTTTTATAAATATTTTCCTAATATATGGTGAAAAATACCTGTTTTTACCAATATTTTCCTAGTATATGGTGAAAAGTGCCTGGAATCCTTTAATAAACAGGGAAACATGATATAAAGTATTTTTTTTCTTCTTGAGTTGGAAATATGGTCTTTTATAATTGGTATCCTCTAAATATCGTGGATTTACGATAAAATACATTGTTTTATAAATATTTTCCTAATATATGGTGAAAAATGCCTGTTTTTACCAATATTTTCCTAGTATATGGTGAAAAGTGCCTGTAATCCTTTAATAAACAGGCAAACCATGATGAAAAATGCCTGTTTTTACCAATATTTTCCTAGTATATGGTGAAAAGTGCCTGGAATCCTTTAATAAACAGGGAAAACCATGATATAAAGTATTTTTTCTCTTCTTGAGTTGGAAATATGGTCTTTTATAATTGGTATCCTCTAAATATCGTGGGTTCACGATAAAATACATTGTTTTATAAATATTTTCCTAATATATGGTGAAAAATGCCTGTTTTTACCAATATTTTCCTAGTATATGGTGAAAAGTGCCTGGAATCCTTTAATAAACAGGGAAAACCATGATATAAAGTATTTTTTCTTTTCTTGAGTTGGAAATATGGTCTTTTATAATTGGTATCCTCTAAATATCGTGGGTTCACGATAAAATACATTGTTTTATAAATATTTTCCTAATATATGGTGACAAATGCCTGTTTTTACCAATATTTTCCTAGTATATGGTGAAAAGTGCCTGTAATCCTTTAATAAACAGGGAAAACCATGATATAAAGTATTTTTTATCTTCTGGAGTTGGAAATGTGGTCTTTTATAATTGGTATCCTCTAAATATCGTTGGTTTACGATAAAATACATTATTT